>JACDJE010000479.1:58045-68130 GCA_016647715.1 Pavo muticus | reverse complement strand
CACATATGTTTTCTTTAAACTGCAATTCAACTGGGATGGCTGAAACTCCTGGTGAAAGGTTGAGACAAACACATTTTCTGTATGCTTGCTCACAGTCATGTCTTAGGCATGATTTACGCCTTCTGGTCAATCTAGATCTGTGTAAATTTGTACTGATGCTGAACACAGACAGCAGATGGACAGTTAATGATCTGGGAGGAGGGAATGGAGAAGAACAACATAAGAAGTGAAGTGTAAAGTTATAAAGGAAATTCAATAATTTCAATGATATTTCCAGTCTTCTACAAATCTGAGAACAACTATATACACCTCTGACATCTAAAGCAGTGATTTCTTTTTTCTTTTTGAACAAAATAATCCTCTTCAAATTAGTATTCCATTCTTGAATTATTCAGTTCTGTCTCCAGTTTATAAATTAAATTTTCAAGATCCTCCTTCACTTTTTAAAAATTGTGTACTACCCTGGAGACACGGAAAACTAACACAAACACACACAGAGTTTGATAAGACAATATATAATGACAATTCCTTTTCTTCAGTTATTTCTATGACCTTGTGTTTTCTGAAGATAAATACCTTTATTGGTGTGCATTGTTTACTATTGTTTACTATTGATTATGTATAGAGCAGTTCTATTTCAAATGCATGTTCTTCCTTATGAAAGAATCAGATCTAGCTGCTTAAGCTGGAAGTTTCACCTGCTGAGATTTCTTTCAGCTACCTCCTCTTTAGATTAAGGATTCTTAAGGGAATAAACATATGAACATTTGTAGTGATAAATATAAATTAATAAGCAAGATGAACTATAAGGAATTAGAGCCTGTAATGATTTACTAAAAACCTTAACATTTTCTATTTTCCACTGCCCATTTTAAGTTGTAAGCATTTAAAGTCCAATAAGTCAGTTTGCAAAAAAAAAAAAGCAGTAACACTGGGTACCTGCCACAGCTTATCAGAGAAAATTGCCTTTGTTCATGTTGTGATGTTGTTGTGAGCCTTAGAATAGATCACCATGAGCTATCCTCAGAATCTACAGTTCATCTGTGTAGCAGAAGTTATTATCCTGTATATGAACTGTGAAAAAACTCAGCTTGTTAACACATGAGCAGCAACAACGGACCTTGTGAATTGCTTTATTTATTGTTACATTTCAATATCACTGAGAAAGCCACCTGATACTTGCTAAATTTAAAAAGAAAAAAGTGTTAGGTACCTGAATATTAAATATATGACATTAACAGAACTAAATTAAGGAGGCACTCTGCACAAATGTACAAACAAAATGTAAGTCTGCAAACATCATTTTAAGACAGTTCAGTTTCTTTGGAAGCTGTTAGGTTTCATACTGTAGAAAATTGCTTTCAATTTCTGAGTCTGATATAAATTCTTAGATTTTTAGTTGTCTATGTACTTTGGATATTAACGTTATTATCCATAAGATCTGAGATCTCAGAAGAATAAAGTAGAACACCTTTCTTCCTTCAGGAATTCAGGACTCATCAGAAAAAGGTTCCCACTGTTCTCTGAATATTACATATTTCCTTATCACAGCCATCCCTGCCTCCTTATTAACTTTCTTATTTCCTTAATTCTTTTCTTATTGTGGAAAAATCCCACAATCACGAGCAATGTTGGTGCCTTCTTCATGTTTTCTGTCCAGAGCTTGCAGGAAATAGTGGAATAGGTAGAGGAGAAAGCCACAAAGGAAGGCCAGAGGAAAGCATCTCTATCTTGAACACCACAGTAAAAGAGATTTCATGTGTCAGAATAAACTCAGTAGGTTTTTTTCTGAAATTCAGTCTTGCCATAGAGCCTAGATGAACTGAGATTATACTCAGCATTATGATCAATAACCTCTTGAAAAATTAATAGGATGGATTACGTGCATTTAAAAGCCTACAATTCATACCTTCATACTGTCACATAGTAGAAGGATATCTTCACAGAATCACTACACTTTTTCTCCTCAGTTCTATCTGAAGAAGTGCTATTTTTCCCTTTCACAGATAAGTAGTTATCACAGAAACGGATGTTTAAACTTAGCCCCCCCCCCTTTTTTTTTACTGATAACTGATATAATCTTTTAGTACATAAGTTGTAATTGTTTCTCTGTGACAATTTTTTCTCAGTTCATTATCTGAAAACTTAACTCTTCTTTCCTTTAATTCTGACTGTGCTGATGCCAGACAGCATGAAGACAACACTTAACGGATTGCATCCATATCCAGCCCTCCAGATCTGTACAGAGTTGGCAGACTACAAAAGATTGTAGCCTCTGTTATTGATTGAGAGAATATGTACTAACAAGATAGACCTTCCTCAATGTCAAAATGAAGAAATAAATTTAAGAAGAAAAGCACAGACAATATGAGCTGGGTAGGATGAGATCTGTACATAAATATCTCACATTTTCAATTTTTTTTCAGATTAGTTAAGCAAAATCCAAAGTCTACCAAGACAGTTCTTGTGATTTGTCATTATTATTTACCATAAAATATAAAGTAGAGCTAACTTTTCTTTGGTAGGACAGAAGAAGAGACCACAAAACTTACTTGTTGGCCTTGCATATAGCAGGAATTTAACATGGTTCTTCAGAAAGTGAATGAAAGCATGGATACAATTCACTTGTCACGTGAACATTCCACAAGACTTTTGCATACATATAGCTATAAAAAGTAACATCAATGCAGAACTGTATTGACTGTAGTGTTAACACAGTTTATATCCCAAGGAAGAACAGTCTTCATGATGACAACAGTGCAAGAAATTTGAACTCATCTTGAAGTTTTTCTACTTCTACAGATTTCTGGGAATCAGTTTACTTAGCTGGAGTGATCAAAAGTAATCATAGTACGTATTCTTCTACTATTCATATGTAAATTATTGTAGCCTTAATGCAGGCTCTGTCATGTTGCGGTTTTGCGATTTTTGTTGTTGGTATTCTACATCAGAACATCATCTAAAACAGTGGCAGTTAAAGAGTTAATGTTCTGGTTCCATGGGCTGCCTTTTTTGGACATTTTGGGTTCTTGGAGGGAGGTGAGGAGTGGCATTCCTGGAGGACCTGGCGCACAGAGGAAAAAAAGGTGGAGCTCCTGGCAGGATACTGGCCACTGTCCCTCTTGCTGATTCGCTCTCTCTCGGTTTTCCGTGGAGAAAAGCACGTGGTTCCCCCGCAGTCTACCAGTGTAAGACCTTGTATTTGGACACTCTTTTCTCTCTCATTTTGTTTGATTTTGTTGGATTTAGTAAATTACCGTTCCTCCTCAGATAGCTGCTGTTTTTTTTTTTTTTTTTTTTTTTTAGACCCATCTGCTATCTCCCTACCCTTCCCCCTCTACCCCTCCCCCCCTCTCCCAGAGCGTATGGCCTGCAAGTGCCTTGCCTCATCAGTCCCGGGGGCCGGGGCCTGTCAGGCTGCACTGTAAAAGATGGGCTAGTTTTTTTTCCCCTCACTTTTGTCTCCTTCCGGGCCTGTGCCCCTGTCACAGACTCAGATCTAGAGATAACTCCGTGACGTGTGGATACATCAGCAAGAATACATAGTGCCATATGCCAGAAAGCTTAGAATGAAATGTAAGCACATTAATAAAATGGACAGACAGTGCAGTGAGCCAATTAATTACAAATTTCATCTTAACTAGAATCAGTTAATGATAAACATATCATCAAAGAGTTACAGAATGAAAGCCAGAACAAACAGTTATACCATAAAAGGTCAATAATAATATTAAAGATGAATATTAACATTGGGATAATGAAGAAAACTAAAATGAACTTGAGAGACAACAGATGGATTCAAGATTTCAGTGAGCAATACTTGAAGATCTGCATCTGGTCACAAAATAATACTAAAGGCAAAACACTAGTTTTATGTGATTATATCATTAGTTGTTAGAAGTTCTGAAGACTAAGGCTTGTGAATTGGTCTAAAAGTTGTTTTGTAGTGATTTAGGGAGAAGCCTCATATTTAAAATTGTTGAAAACATGCCACTGTTTTCTAGAATGCTGAATTTGCATTTTCCATTAACTTCACAGAACATGTAGAACAGCTGCCTGTAGACACTCCTATTTTTTCTTACCTAACAGGTCCCTTAGATCTTCTGCAAACCATCCTCTTAGATTTGAAGTGTACTCTAAATTATGGAAAGTTCTTTACTTGCTTAGGCTATTCAGTTTTGAGCATTGAGATTTCTCACAGGATTAATGTGTTACTCACTCCCTCCTTGGACATTCTGTGAACCCCTAGCATGTGATGTTCACTAAACTATGCCCTAGAAATTTTTTAATTACTATAAGTGACTGGGGTCTAGGTTTTTCGTTTTCTTAGTGAGTCAAGAGAAGCAAATACATACTATTTATCTTATCTCAGAAAATAGTTTGTTTCATTTCTTCTTACAACTCAAGGAGTTCTGCATTAAAAACAAGAGAAAACAGAAAAGTCTCTAGCCAGATATACTCACTAAAATCTATGTTCAAAAAAAATCTCCTATTGACATCAGTGAACATGGTGTACATGGAACAAATAAGGTAAATATTACTTTTCCATGCTGATATTTGAGAGACTGCCAGGGAAAAAAAAAACACTGATTCTATTTTTTTAGAATCCTTTCCTAAGTATTGTGTCTCCTGCAGTTATTTCACTCTTTATGCCATCCTCAAAGCTTTCTACCTCCTCTGTTTCCTTCCATTAAAAATTGAACTTTTTGATCTGTTTTAAAATGAATTCTACAACACAAACCTGGTGATGATCTTTCATTCGTTACAGAGTAGCATGTCCTAGGACTTCTATGGTTTGGTGGATTTTTTAAGATTTTAGAATTCTGACTGGAATTTGAATAACCTTAAAATAAATAAACAAAACCCAAACCAATAGCAAATACTTCATAAATATAAAACAGAAACAAAAAAACATCATCAAGGCAGACTGAGTCTGGGAGGAGAAAATCCCTTCTGTTCTGCCTTATGCTCAATGCTAAATACAGACTCAGATGGTCTCTAGAGGAGAAGGAGAGGGACTGATAGTCCACAGGTCTGGGTCCAAACCTATCTACAATTTCTTGTACAAGGTCTATAAATATATAGTGAGTGCCTTATCCTTCTTTTCGTATTGTGTTGTGCACTGTGTATGGTGTAGAGTATTAAAAAAGACAAAGAGAAAAGGGAAGGAAGGAAAAAAAAAGGAAAAAGAATGCCTCACGTTTAGCACTGCAAGATGTTTATGTGCCTATGAGAGAAAATGTGCATCTAGACAAGCAAAAAGAAGGGACTGTGAGAGAGAATGTCCATCATTTGAGGATTTTCTTATGCCAAGGAATTCAGAAATGGTTGGTTGAATGGGATTTACAATCTCTTTATGATACTAGGGCAGAATAATTAAACCATAACAGGGTAGCATTTCAGTCTCTCATATCCCCAAAATTTGGAGTCTACCACAGAGTGCTTTGAGGATGGTCCCTTGTCTTGCTCTTGTACAGTGGCTGTATCCTACTAACATCAGTGGACAACATATATACAGATCAAATAAGGTAACTTTTCCATGCTGGCAATTTGTAGATTGCCACAGACAAAATCTTGGTCAAATTTACAGTGTTCAGATGTAAACACATACTTAAAAAATAATTTCAGGCAAACCAAAGACTAGAGCATTAACTAGAAGTAGTATAAATCTGATAACAGTTTAGCCGTTTTCATGTTCATTACATCTGTATCTATTTGTGTATAATTTAGCAAACTAATAAAGGAAAAGCCCTCACTACAGTGCCTTGGGGGTATAATGAAAAGTAGTGATTTTATCTTCACTATTAAATACTCTCTAAATGACACTGACAGCTTCTTTGAAGCTAAGCATCAGATTAAACAGGGGTGGAGATGGAAAGGGACAAAAGCTAAACAACTCAACCCCTCAACACATTATAAACATCTAGATGGAACTTAGTTCAGTATTTACAAAGAATCTTTGATTCCTCTAATAGTAAGTGTTCCCAAGTGATGTTTGCAAGGGTCTTATTTTTTTTACATCATAAAACACATTACCTGAATAAACAAATAAGTAAATAAATAGGTACATATTAAGATATACAGGGAAATCAACAACTTGGAAATTATGCTCCTACATCTGCCACAGAATGGTTAGAAATTTCACTAGAACCCCAAATTCCTCACCCCCTCATGATAGAAATGCAATTTCTGCTATTTCAAAGTGTTTCTGAATATTCTGTGGAAAGCAAAAATGCATGTGATGACAATATTTGTAAGCTACGTCATAAAATCACGTTATAAGCCCAATTTTTTACAATATTTATACGTAACCCTCTGTCTGGCAATTTATCCCTAACTTAACATATTATTTGTATAGCACCAATAGCCTGCTGGATTTATTACAGGCATGCAGGAAGACATATGGGTAGATTCTTCTCTCATTTGTACTGGCATAAATCAGAACTAAAAATGCTGAGGTTACTTGAGTTCCACTTGTTTAAAGGTGGACTAAAAATGCTCTGAACCAAGCCCAAACTTATCAGTATGTTTTCAACCTAAGTGAAATTGTATTAGGCAGATTTTAACACTGTTGTCCAAACCTGTCTTTTTATCCAGTCACATTAGGGAGTTATTTAAACCTTTTAAATATCATCAAGGATTTATGCCATTGTCTTGCCATCTTTGATTCTGCCAGTATCCAAATGTCTCCCTTGAAGCCATACATATTTCATTGGAGCAATGCCAAACTATATTAATTATGTCATTTTTTTTTGAATTTAGGAACAATATTTAAAAATCTTGAAATATTTATGGCAGTTTGGATGTAGTTGCATCTGTTCTTTAGAAGCTCAAGGACATTGAGAAACTGGAAACTGGAAACTGAGAAGCTGCAATTGTTAGAGCATTTGGGAGCTTACTGCAGATCAAGGCACCCAGGGTGCACTAAAAAGAGCATGCCCAGCAGGTCAAGGGAGGTGGTCTTTCCCCACTACTCTGTCCTGGTTAGGCCACATCTGTTGTACTTTGTCTATTTCTCAGCTCACCTATACAGGGATATCATAGAAAGAGTCCAGTGGAGGGCAACAAAGATGATTAAGGGCCTGAAGCATCTCCCACGTGAGGAAAGTCTGAGAGACTTGGGACTCTCCCATCTGGAGAAGACTGAAAGGATATCTTATAATTGTTTTTAAATATCTGAAGTGGAGGAGTCAAGTCGATGGGGGTGGATTCTTTTCTGTGACATGAAGCAATAGAACAAAGGGCAACGAGCAGAAATTGAAGCACAGGAAGTTCCATAATAAAACAAGGAAGATCTTCTTCACTGTCAGTGATGGAGCACTGGAACAGACTGCCCAGAGAGGTTGTGGAGCCTCCCTCTCTGGAGATATTCAAAATCCAACTGGATGCCTACCTGTGTGACCTGCTGTAGGGAACCTGAGTTAGCAGGAGGATTGGACTCAATGCTCTCTAGAGGTCCCTTCCATCCAGTACTATTCTGTGATTCTGTAATAATGTACTACTACACTGAAGTATAGCTGTTCACTTATACCTCTGATTTGCAGGAATAAGTTTCTGGTGCCTTTCATAAGCTTAAGTTCAGAAAAGGTTAATGAAAAATTATAAATATTTATCAAAACTTATATATATACATGTATGTAAACTGAACATATCAATCCCTTCACTGAAACTGTGTTTTGCTATGATAGTAAATATTATACTTGGCCAACAGTGAAACTTGCAGAATTGAATCATAGAAAATGAAAATGAACAAAAGATCATCACATCTCCCCAGTTAACTTTAATCAGGCTATTCACTTCTGATCTATTTTACCCTGATCTGCTTTTTTTATATTAACATATTTATATTTATATACCCAAAATGTACGAACCATAGAATGGATTTAGTGAAAAAACTTACAGAGTCCACAACATTTCACTTCACACTTCTGCATTAAGGTAACCGGATCTGGTCTCAGAGGTTTGTAACATTTTACAGGCAACACATTCCTCACAGTGGCCAGGAAGTATAAACTGTTTTTTCAGAAATTCTTTGTGAAGAAAGAGGAGAACAAATAGCTCATTTTTTTCTTTCTACTTCATGCCTGCTTCAAAAATGGAGGTAAAATCCAAACAAATCCTGATCCATTTTAGCTGCTGCTCTTGTGCTTTCTGAAAGGAGGAAAAGAAAGGATGATGTTAATACTAATAAATATTTCAAGAAGACCTAATTCAAAATTTTCACTGCATGCATATCTGTGAATTAAGTACACTTGTATTCATTATCTTTATAGCTATATATATATGTATGTTAAGGTGGAATGAACTCCTCCTTGGAACTTCTAGCTTGTTTCTTTTGCATCTGCTGACGGAATAGCAGAAGTGATGAATGAGTATATTGAAGCAGAGAACGAAGAGAGGGTACAGGAAAGGGTATTGCCATCTTCTCAGACCTGACCCCAGCAGAGTTTTGATCTGGTTCTGCAGTGAATCTTCACACAGGGAACAGCAAGTTTTAGCTTCGGTGACAGTAAGAACTGGAATAAAGTGGAAGTAATTTTATGATTAGAGGACCCAAAATCCTACACGTACTTAATTAACTCATGAAAAGGGACATAGAATTGAGAAACATTAAAAAAAATTACCTGTTTAGAGGGTGCTTGTCTTATATAACTGCCACATTTTTGCATAGTGGCATGTCTAGAATTTATGCAAATTATCTCAGGATATATTTTGCATATTTGTGTGATTTGCATATGTTCACCTTTATTGAAAGGATAGATTTAATACCGGAGAATGTGTCAGTCTATTTGACAGCTCTGGTGAATGACTAGCTTGTGTTCATTGTCCCTTCCACCATTTCTCATTTTGGTAGTGGTGAAAATGGGGATAACAAGGGACAGTGGACTTGAAAACAGGGAATCTGAATATATATTTTTTTTATTTCCATTCCCTGTTTGCATCAATTGTAGATGCTACTTCATTCCACTCCCTTTCCTGTCCTTGCCAGGAGCCGTCACCCTGTTCTCCACATTTTAGTTATGATGCAATACTTGCTAGTCAATTGAATCGAAATCATAGTAATGAGCATGCTAGAATGGATTTTTAAATATCTGAAGTACGGAGAGCATCCCTTCTTCTCACTATGAACAAAGTGTTACCACAGTCTTACATCAGAATCTCACACCCCTTGATGAAAATGAATTAAGTGTTGTTTGTACAAAAGTGAGCATGAGCTGCTTCTCTTTGAATTCTGGTTTTGAATACACCAGCATCTGTGCTATAATTGACTGGCCTTTCACAAGGTCTAGAGTCAAATGTGAGTCTGCTAGTTTGGGTGGATATCTGGAGTTTTTCCTTTAAGTCACATCTAAAATCCTGGGTATGGGGGAAAAAATAAAACCCAAGATTCCTTCTCATTTTAAATATCCAACAGAAATGTGTGGAATGAAGGAGCAGTCCTTGAGAGTAGCCCTGTAGAGAAGGACCTGGGGGTCCTGGTGTATGAAAAACTTAACATGAGCCAGCAGTGTGCTCTTGCAGCTCGGAAAGCAAATGGTATCCTGGGCTCCATCAGAAGAGGGGTGGCCAGCAGAGACAGGGAGGTGATTGTCCCTCTCTACTCTGCCCTTGTGAGGCCCCATCTGGAGTACTGTGTCCAGGTCTGGAGCCCCTAATACAAGAAAGACAGCTGTTGGAGAGGGTCCAGAGGAGGGCCACAAGGATGATCAGGGGGCTGGAGCACCTCCCCTACAAAGACAGGCTGTGGGAGCTGGGCTTGTTCAGCCTGGAGAAAAGAAGGCTGCAGGGTGACCTCATTTCAGCCTTTCAGAGCCTAAAGGGAGCCTATAAACAGGAGGGGAGTCAACTCTTTGAAAGGGTAGATAATAGCACGACAAGGGGAAATGGTTTTAATTTGAAGGAGTGAAGATTTAGGTTGGATGTCAGGGGGAAGTTCTTTACTATGAGAATGGCAAGGTGCTGGAACAGGCTGCCCAGACAGGTTGTAGATGCCCTGTCCCTGGAGGTCTTCAAGACCAGGTTGGATGGGGCCCTGGGCAGCCTGGTCTAGTATTAAATGTGGAGGCTGGTGGCCCTGCCTGTGG
>JACDJE010000479.1:43221-57346 GCA_016647715.1 Pavo muticus | reverse complement strand
AAAAAAAAAAAGAAAAAGAAAAGAAAAAAAAAAAGAAAAGAAAAAAAAAGAAAAAGGAAAAAAAAGGAAAGGATTACCTCTACTTCCAACAACTCTAAAGCATGTGCTTTAGGAAGTGTGTTTTGCTGAGCTTTTCCTACCCTACTTTCAGTGGTATCTCAGAGATGCCATTACTGAGTGAAATAAATTGTTCTCAGAATACAGAATTAATTTACTGCCTTATTTAATTTTCACTGTTATTCTTGCTATTTTTTAGAAATTCTGTTAAAATACATTGATTTTTTTCTCTGTTGAAGTTTCATCTACTTAGAAAGTAGCCTAGGAACAAAAATTAAAAAAGAAAAACAACCAAAGAAATATGTTTTTGTTCTGTGCCAGTAAAGAAACTTTCAGAGTCAATAATAGCTTTGGACAGAAATGATGTGAATTACATTATTTCTTTTGTTTTAATTAATTCCAATTAATTTTAGCCCCTGGAGCATGTGCTGAGCTTTAAATACATATCTCTGCCAACAATCAAAGACAGATTACTACTTAATCTGTGTTCTCCATCTATATAGAATCAATAAAACAATTCCTATACTCTATGAAGTTCTGCAATGCTATACTAATTGTCTGCCATTGAGAACAAAGCTGTCCCACACTTGACAGCTCTTGCCCAGATTAGAAAACCCTTCCCTGTCAAAGGAAATCATTAGTCACTGTCAGTAAAATGGAAATGCCTTCAACAGCAGCAAGGCCAGCATGAGGATGGATTGTCCCTAAAAATGTTGACTTACACAGCTGTATAAAACAAAAGACAGACATTCAAAAATGCATGATGTAGAAACACTTCCTACAGTTACTTAAGAACAGCTGCCCTCCAGGGAAGTATGGCCTTTTCTCAACTTTGATGAAATCAGGGATAGAGTCCAAATTGCAGCTAATTGAAACTACTAAGAACAAACAGTTATCTCGGAAGTTCAAGATTAATTTGACTAAGGTAAAAGAGGAATGTTATCTGAGAGATAGCTAATTAAGATGTGGAATAAGTAATCAAATGATTCTTCTGACCTGACCCAGAATAACATGTTTCGCATAAGAAAGGTATCATTCATTTAGGTGACAGAGAGGTCACTTGTTTTAAATGCTGAAATGAGTGAATTTTAAATATGTTCCTTTTTTGTTCATCCTTTAATTTTCTAATGTACATCCAAATCAAGACATACAGCTGTCTTCACATTTTAATGATTTCAAAGTAAAGTGAAAGTGATGCAGAAACTTAAAAGTCTGCTCCTTAAATAATTTCATATGAGATAGGCACGATGAGAGGACTAAGATAACAGCATCTGGTGAAAAATTCTTAAGCAGAATAATTTTTGAATAATTATAAAAATTAGCCTTGCAACTGACTATAATACAGAGGGCATGCATGTGAGTAACTAAAAAAGGACCAGATCTCATTGTGGTGAGTGTCTTCAGCACCTAGCTAAGAAAATAGTCTACTCAGAAGGAACCTGCAGCTTGTAGAAAGGATGCATGTAGGAGCAGGGGAAAAGTGTGAGGAGGAAGGAGTGGCAGAGAGGGACTGACCACAGCCTCCATTGATGGCAACCCCTGTGATACTCCAGGTGGGGAGGGGATAGAGGGATTGGGAATGAAGGAGTGAAACTGAGCCTGGGACAAGGAAGGAAGGAGTAAGGTGTTAATTTAAATATTCATTTCTTACCACTCTTCTCAATTATATTTGGCAATAAAATAAATTATTTTTTTCTGAAGTCATGTCTGTTTTACTCATGACAGTAATTGGTAAGTGATCTCCCTGTTCAGTATCTCAGCTCAGTTTTCTCGCCTTGTTTGCTTTCCTCTGTCCTGTTGAGGAGAGGGACTGGGAGAACAGCTGTCCAGCCTGTCTGGCAGTCATCCATGTTTGACCACGGTAAATCATAGAAATATTTTGTGCAGATTAAGAAATGGTTAAAGCAAACGGTCTTTTGTATTTAGCCAAGATATTTAAGAGTTGTTTGAAGAGATGTTACACACAGTCAAGGTAATTAATGGAGATGAATGGTGCATATGCTTGGGTGTCTTGTAGGACTACAGTCAGCTGGAGAATAAGAAATAGGAAAACAGCAGTTTGGAGCATCTTAGCTGGTCTAAGAGAAGGACGCTGCCATCAGCAATGGAGACACTTGTCTCCACTGCACACTGAGTGACTGACCTATTCTGAAGATTGGACTCACCGTATGAACATTATTGTATGCCAAGATCTTAATAAATTGTTTTCTCTTTTTAACCAACTTTCTGTCCAACACTGAGAGTCTATGCAGTGTGTTATCTGCACTGAAAGGAAACTGCAGAAGCCTAAATGTTTTACATAATCATCATCTAAGATTAAAAAAAATCAATTTTGTCAGTATTCAAAGGAATGTACACAGGTGATATAGCTGTTACCATTAAACTTAAGCAAAACCTGACTGATCCTCTGTAGAGGACTGAGCGTTAGATTTATTACATGAAGTGGCTGTGTATTTTTGGATTTCGTTACAGATTTTCTTTTATCTTTCTGATGCATATAGTATGAAAGTGTTCACTAGTCTGCTCTATATTTTTTCAATTCTAATTACTTACAGGTAAATTTTTGTTAAAAGCAGAACAAAATACTTCTTCAACCCCTAGCAACTACTATCTTACCATTAAGAAAATATTTTCAATATATCCTGGGAAATCCACAGTGTTGTATTACTTAATTTTTCTTTTTCTTCTTCTTCTTTTTCTCTCTCTCTCTCTCTCTCTCTCTCTCTTTTTTTTTTTTCTTTTTTCTTTTTTTCTTTTTAAAATTCCTTTTATTTGAGATTGTATAATGGAAGGTGCAGTGGAGTCCACTGAACCTTTCTAGGGACCTTAGCAGAAACTCTGGGTAGTACCAACTACAGGGTGCTGCATGACTTGGGGGAAGGTCATTTCATTTCCCTTGGTCATTTGCCCCTACCCTTCACACTGACTGTAATCTGTCTCACCTATTAAAACTATAGGCCAACAGAGAACTAACATTCTCCATGTACATTTTAAATGCTTAGCAGAGTGAAGTTGTGTTAAGACAGAACGTTAAAACTCAAATGTATTAAGTATAAAAACAGTAGTTTTTAATGTCCTACACTATCAATGATGTGTAATATCTTAATATAGTTTTTGGATACTGAAAGCAAAATATTTTTGCATTTTGCTTGAGATTTACTTAAAAATTAGATCAATAATTTCTTAGACTATTGTTTCCTAATATTTGGAATTGAGAACTCACATATAAAAGTAAGACTTTGAAAGCAGAGTTTAATATGCATTTCATATGAAAGAATCTTCCTACCAATTCTCTATTTGGAAGTATTCTTCTGGTTTTAATAGTAGTTTAATAAAAAGCAAGACCTAATTGGAGCAAACCTAATTGTTTTTGGATTTTCTGATGAAAAACAGAATAGTGTAAGATATGGAGGAATATAAAGATTGCCCATTTGTGATTCTTCATATAACTCTACTTAGTATGAGATCTGAAGTTTGTTAATTAAAGACTTTTCTATTTCCACTAGATGGCTGCTTCTGAAAGACTAGCCTTTTAGCATAAAATTAATTAACCTTCAGAAGACAGTCTGAGGTACTTCAATGACCCCACTGCTGCCAAAAAAGTAAATCACATTACTGGATGTTTCACAAATCTTTCAAAGGCCTTCTACGATGTGTGGTGAAAGAGTGTAAAATATTAGGTCTCCTTTTATTTTACATCATATGATAGAGGAACGCAGAAGGCAATTATTTCTGCACCATATAACAGAACAGTGTTTTTTCTCACATTTGAAGAAACATGGGGACACTATGAAGAAATATGTAGAGGATGCCATATCAGTTTCGCTCTCCTTGATCTTTTGTATATAACGTTCTACTCTTCCCCTCTTCCCAAAAACAAGTATTATGCAAACACTAAACATCAGAACTGATTGGCTCAGGCAAGTTTTCCTTCCTGTCTGAAAACCATCATAACTTTTGTACAGATTTCACATCTCTTGGAAATGTCTTATTTGTATCCCACTTCTAGATGCAAAGAAAGTGAAGGATGCATTCTAATCTGTGACCAAAGATGAAAGACAGGAAAAGATTTAATTTCTAAATCCTTCTTCCTTTTGAACAAACATCACAAATAACCTTACACAAATGCCCTTTTGGAATCTGTTTTAGCTTTAGAGAACTGCAGTGAATTAATTTAGGAGTTAAGTATCTTCTTTAATGATAGAAAATTTTATGGCTAGTGACATGAAGTTACTCAGTGGTCTGGCTTATTTGCATCAGATTTTTATTACATACTTTGGAGTGCTATGAGGGATCTTAAGTGTGTGTAGGAGTGCACTGAGTTCACAAAAGTATTGAACTGAGACTCATGCTCTGAGTTTCCCTACATCCTCTGTACCTCAATCATGTATGACTTTGGATAGACTATTTTGTCTCTGTGATTTTAATTTACACATCTGTAAGCTGAGAATCTACTTCTTGTCTTTAAAAAAGTCTAAGATTTAAAAGTAGTTTATTATGACACTAAGTATATGACACATAGAAAATCACACACTTAATATTAAAGAAATGGTGTTTCTTTACGTATTGCAACTAACATTGCCATACTTCAGTTCTATGTCTGTTGCTGCTAGACATTTGCCAGCTTTCCAGAATGTTATCACTGAAGCTCAGCAGCAAGAGAAGTGGAAAGTGGAGAATGATGCAGTTTGATCAAGTCTTGTTTGTCAAAGTTATACCTTTTGCCTAGTGCAAATTGTAATGAACAACTCTAAGTAGCTGCCTCCTTCAGTATTCAAAAATTACTGGTCCATTTTTACATTCCTGCTTAACAGAAGAAAACCCACTTGCTTATTCTGTCCTGAGTAAAATTTATTTCTGATGGAAACTATTTTGATAAAGCTAACAGAGTTAGCTGCAATGAATTCTATTATCAGGATCCCTTTCCTTCCTAAATCACTTTTCAATTTCTTCTCCACAAAAATTGGGAATTCTACAAACATTTTTCAAGGATTCAGCACCAAGAACTGATATCGTGACTCAGAGATGAGACAAAATTACTATATTTTAGGGGAGAACTATGAGAATGTCTGAGTAACAGGGCCATGCAAGTTAAACATACACAGTAGGACCATAGAGATGGAGACAGTGTACCTCAAAATTCAAAGTGAAAGAACAATGAAACGGATAGGTTTAGAACTATAAAGCGAAAATGCAGAAAAGTGTCAATGGCAGAGGAGTTGGAAGATATCTCCATCCTGCCTAATGGACGCCTGTCTGCTCAGCAAAGGCCCTTCAGATATCTCATTGAGATGTTGTGCCATTGCTTCTTTGCTTAGCAGCTTCTTAAATCCTAGTGATCTTCTGCATCTGCATTGGTCAATAAAGAATTACTTTATACTTTATTTATTTTTATGTGTGTATGTGTATATATGTATATGAAGTCTGCTCCAAAAGTAACGTCCCCTATTTTATTGTCTTGATCCACAACATCAGAGGTGGATGTTCGTGCTATGGCAGAAGAGGTTGAACCTTCCTGCCAGTATTCCATTACATTTTGTTGTTGTGTGAGAGATGGCAGCAGGGGGACAGTCTGACAGAATGACATCTGACATGGAAGCGTGTATGAAGCAAAGATATGTCACTGAATTCCTCCATGAGGGAATGTTGCACATGTTGACATTCATCAATTCTCGCTGAATAAACATTCATGGAGACTAAACAGTAGGTGTGAACACAGTGAGTGTGGGTAATGTATTTCTGCAGTGGCAACTGCAAGCCACATTCTAGATGGTCATGCACAGATGTCACACCATGAAATGAAGAGCATATCAATCAGCTCATCCATGAAAATTGGCTACTGGTGTTGACTAAGTTGAAAAATATTGTTTTGCAGCTGAGAATTTGCTCTATCAGCTAGCGTTATTGCGTTCTTTGTAGCTGTTTTAGTTTCCATGGGTAGAAATAGGAGCCATTACTTTCGGAGCAACACATATATGTATACACATATCTATCCTACTTGTAAAGACTCTTCTTGCTCAGCTAAAAGATGACCAAGTATAGTGACCCTAAAAGAGAAAGTAATAACAGTTCAAAATGGTTTTAGAAAGAAAATAGAAAATGCAGGTCATATAGTCTCTTTTAAAAAAAGTGCTACGGAATAAGATACTAAAAAATATCAACATTAAATCACATCTATACACATAGTTAAATGCTACGCTCTTCAATAACTCTGGAGAGAGCTGTTGAAACTCTGGGATGATTTAAAATAATAGTAATTAATAGTTCTCCATCTATTTTCAGTCATTTTGACACTCCAGAATTTCAATATGAAGGGTTGACTTTTTTGAAGTATGATGCTGGGCATTCTAAGTCACCAATTAGGATGCAAACCTGTCTGCTACCTATTGCTAAAATATACTCAATCTGCATACAAAAAAAAAAAAAAAAAAAAGAGAGTCAAACAAACAAGAATGCTGCTTCTGGAATATAAAGTAACTGAGATATAAACCTGACTCTAAGCCAAGAGTGGAACTTTTCATGGTAGAAAAAAGGACAATAAAATTTTCTTATTTCAAAGGCTGGATATTGTGAAATAAATATCAATTCTTACTGTAGTACCTAGTCAGTATAATCATTTCTGCATTCCAGACTGAACAGACTGATAGATCTTGCTTCATTATTCAAATCACATAATAATAATAATAATAAGGATTGGGGATTTATAATGCTATTTACTTGTATTTTGAGATTCTCATGTCAGCACCTCAGTCAGCAGCCACTGAAAGCCAGAAGAGTTTGCAGTACTCAGTGCATCTTGTTTGTATTCTCTTAAAAGTTATTCAAATCCTAAATTTCTGCTTCTGTGCTTCATAACAATAACATCAGTGGACAACAGATGCCTAAATATAGTCAGGACCTAAAAGAGTTTTCTTTACTGTTTCTCCTTGAATTAAAACAAACTTGGTGAATCTATGCTGCATAAAAACATTCCCAGATTTTTCTGATGTCTTCTGAACTAGGTATTCTGATCATCACTTTGTATGGTAAACCACACATGGACAGTAGTTCACTTGCAGATGTTGAATGTGCTGAATTTCTTGTCATTGTTTTAAGCATCTTCAGTTAAATATAAAATAATGTTTTTTTGGTGGAATACCACATTATTTTAAGGTATTTGAAGTCATGCCTCTCAGTTTAATTTTCTTCCTCTGGGGATTGAATGTAAGAAGAACATGACATAGTGACATGCTACATCTACAAATTTGTACAGGCATAGCTATTAATAGAGTATGAGACCTGTAAAAACAAGCTGTCTGAAGTAGGAAGTGTCATAGCTAAATTTTTTCTCCATGACCTCAATTTATTGTTTTGCACTGCATGTTCATTATAATATAGCATCTGATTACATAATCGTATAATATGTTTGAGTTTCCTCATCAAATCTGTGCAAGTTACTTGAGAAATAAGCTGACTGAAGTAAGTGTGGTAAGTATATTCATCCTGCTAGAATAGTGCAACTGTGTTTGTATTGAGTTTAGATGGAAAGGTTTTGGTAATAGAGAGCTGCAGGGGGGGCATATGTAAGCAGAGCCCAGCCCTGCCCCATCTGAGAGCAGAGCAGCTCCAACAGGGACCCGTTACTGCCGGAGCTGAGCTGTGAGCGATGCTGGGCGTGCTCTGGGAGAGCAGAGTAAAGGAAGGGAGAAAAATTGGTATGCAACAGCATCTGAGAGTGAGTTGTGAGAAAATAAAATCTTTCCTGTCCAAGTCAGTGTATACATTGTATTTAGTGATTTCCAAAGGGTTCCATTGGACAATTCCTCCCTTGCCTGGTCCCAAAATCAGTGACCTTGAATTCTTCAGTTTTACCTTCTTCCAGGTACAACACAATTGTCCTCTTAATTTTTATAAAAGCTAGCAGGATGGTTATTTGCTACCTACTGAACTTATTACTGAAGTTTAAGTTGAACTATTACCACTCACTGAAAAGTAAAACTATACAGATGGCAGGTGGATCTCACTGTTTTCTCTGTTTAATCTGTGCTGTTCATATTACATTGTCAGGTACAGGAACGGGCAAAAGTAATGCACATAGAAACATGGGATTGATATGTGTGATATCTTACTGGATATTACAAAACCATTGTACAACTGAACATCACAATGTTTCTGACTGTTGTGCAATCAGAAAAGGATAAGAGAATGTTTATAGTAGATATAATAGCAAAACAAAACAAAAAAACAAAACAAAACAAAACAAAATATTTATGTAAGAAAGGAACTACACTGATAGAGGAAATAGGCTATACTTTATGCATATATACTAAAACCTGATGAGCTATTCTTTACTAGGTCTTCTATCACTGGTTGTTTGACCTGACTTGACCTCAGAAACCTTATTTACTGTTGACATTTATGAATATAACCTTACTTTTTGGGCACAGTTGATTAGACTAGGGTTTCTTCAACCCAGCAACAAAGGCCTCTTGAAATACGATTCTGGATTTTTCTCTCTTCAATACTTTTGAAAACACAGCAAAATATATACTGTATTCATTCAAGCATGTAGTGAGTGAAATGAGAGAAAAAGAAGTATTGTTAATGAAGTGTGTAATCTGATGGATCCAGTTTATAGATCAATACAACACACTAATAATTCACAGTAAAACAAAGAGAATTTCATATCAAAATAAATACTGTAATACATATTTGATTAACATATGCACCAACGAAGTTAAAATGATTCCAGCTGTTCTGCACATTTTGTTTTGTTTAATCTTTTGCATCTGCTTAATCTGTCTACTTTAACACATTGTATCTTTAAATCCAAATAGCTTTGGCATACATACAGACTGGATAGTTACCATACCAGGATTGCTGATTCCTCAATATGTCAAAAAGTTGCAATTATCTCTGTGTCTTTTTCCAAACTATTAAAATTATTGGTGAAACACCACTGAACAACTGTCTGGACCCTGAATATTTTTACTATTGCTTGTACGTTTTCCCATTTATTCAGTTTATTCCTTGTATATGGCGTCCATAAATATGGCTATTTTCGTAGTGCCAGGTTCATGACTGTTTCATTTGTTATTCAAAAAGTGATCTTTTTTGGTGACAATATAATTACAGACTTGAAACCATTGTTGTCAGCTGTTATCTACTGGAAATGTTGAATGCCACAGTGAGATAAAAGACTCATAATTCAATTTGATCAAAGTGCTTTAAACAACTGCGTACAGTGGTGAAAGTCTATAAAATATTGAGCAGCTCTTTCAAGTAATTCTGAAATAACCCACTTAAAACTGTAAAGACATATGCAGGTTTCATATTTTAATTGTCTAAACTTACTAAAACTCCTTTTGTGTTAATAACTGAATAGATTCAATAATGTTTACAAATAAAGTGATCCTAATATTTTTGGCACTTTATTAATAAACCATTCAAGACTACAAAAAGACTTGAAGGAGTTTTAGGTTAATTGGATAGTAATTATTTGTTCTGAAAATATACTTTCTTCTTAATATCATGAAAATTAAAAAAACATATTCTGAAAAAATACAGCTTTTCTAATTGTTCATTACCATGATACTACTTAACCTTTATATAATACTTTTCATGTTAAAAACACAATACAAAAGTTAAGTAATTAATCCTTCCCAACCTATCTGTGAACTACGTGAGAAAGCATTTTCATTATTTCTTGATGATGGCACAGATGTGAATTGAAATAATTTCCCCAAGGCAATGCAAATGGGAAGGGAACACATCAACATTATGAATTGAAGCTCCTTGTATTGCAAGATAACACTTCCTTTACATGATAAAACTAATATGTGCATCTATGAAGCAATGACTGTCATCCTGTCCTCCTCCTCAAGTTTTAATGGACCATCCATTACAAAGGAATGTTTTCATCTATAGCAACATTTTCCTGAAAATTGTGATGATTCTGCTCAAGAATTTTTTCATTTCATAAATTGTATTAAGAATTTTTATTTTATTCTCTATCAGTGTGTCTCACTGTTGGGGTTCTGACTGATAAAGTCTTTTTTCTTCATAGTGATAGGTATGTTGTATTTTAGATACGTGATGAAAACAATTTTAGTAGCACATTGAAGTGTTGCTGAGCAGTGCTTACACAGAGTGAAAGTCTTTTCTGCTGCTCATGCCATCAAGGAGCTGGAGGTGCACCAGGAACTGGGAGGGGACAGAGCCATGAGAGCTGACTCAGACTGCCAAATGGAAGTCCCGTACCTCAAGAGTCTGTGCTCAGCAATAAAAACTAGGGGGAAAGATGAAAGTAGAGAGTAAGTCTGGAATGATTCATTTGTCTTTCTAGGAAATCATTATGCATAATGAAACCCCGCTTTCCTGAAAATGGCTGAATATCTTTCTGCAAATGGGAAGCAGAGAATGAATTCCTGACTTTGCTTTGCTTGCACACCCAGGTTTTATGCACCTTGATACACAGTGTTGACATTGTTTTGTGTAGTGTGAAACCAGTTTGGAACACTTTTTACCCTCCTGGGCAGATGCACTAGATTTTAGAAGGCATTAAACTTTGTATGTTTAATCTTCATTGTGCCATCACATAGGATCACAGAGACTGAAAACCAGTTTACTGAAAATTTAGTGGACCACTGACACCTCTTTCTTCCTCTGCCTGTCTGGAATTGGTATCAACCTACTCTATTCGTATTTTTTATATCTTGTCTGTCATCATAGTTTCTCACAACTTTATATTCTTGACTTGCTGTAAACAATTTTTAACTTTCTTAGTTATGGGAATGACTAAAAGGTGGAAGAAGCTGATGGAGAAATCACTATTTGTCATTTTGAGATATTCATACAGCAAGTACAGTCAAACATTCCAATGCATGGAATGGGCCCTCATTTACTGACTAATATTAGAGCAGATAGAATGAATACCCTTTCTAATGAGGAACTCCAGAACTTTAGAATATCTTTCATGTAGCCGTACACTGAATACATGAAAGACATTCATTCTAGTCTAAAGGATGATATTGACAAGAAAAAAAGAATCATTATTTAGCTCTACAGATATTAGAAACTGCAAACAGTGGAAGAAGTTTGCATTGATGATTACAGTGTGTCAAATAAAAGTTTCCATAGAGAGGGGAATTTCTTTCCTTAACTTCTTCATGTCACAGTTGAAAACAAGGTAACATCAACTTTGCAAGGGTACTTGTCAACGGTTTATGGGCCGCTTCGGCCCGGTTCCGTGACTAGTGGGGTGGAGGGATTTCGCAAATCCGCACCTCCAGAAAAGGGAAACAGGGGACCCCTAAATAATTAAAAACAGTGGCAACGATCTGAGGAGAAACAAAATAATTTACTAAATATAGTATCGGAATGCAAGATAACACACTATAACACACTATAATATAATATAATTAGAATTGAAGCTAATAAATCAAATATAGTGAGAGTGTCCAAAAGGTGGATGGATAGGCCTCACCATAACGCTGAGGTGAGATGCGCAGTCCAACTGAGCAGCAGGGAGGAGAGCCTGACAAGGAAGAAGAAAATGTCAGATGACCTACCAAGGCCTTATATCTGTTCCCCCTGAGCAAAAATAATAACAGCACAGCAAACAGTCTTCTGGGAAATGTAATTCTTCTTCTCTTCTGGGACTGGTACCTGGAACTGGAGCATTAACACTTTAACATGGTGTTATGATGTGGAATATCGATAACCAAAAATCATAAAACCATGACAACATCCTTTGTCCCTAGGTAGATATGGCAGTTGTATATTCTGACAGTAAGTACATCAGATTCTAATATTTAAATCTTCAAATGCTTTGGAAAACTGATAAAAATTTGTGATTCCCACTTTAAATCTATCTCTAAATATGCAAGATTAAGATCATATATTTATGTATGAGAAATTTTCTTGCATTCATTTGCTGCAGGATTCTTTCATTTTATGTAAAATATTTTGTTACTATTGGTTACAGTTAGATAGAATAGATAATTTAGAAGATAGACTTTTATTCAATATATTTAAATATCATTTTTATAATGACTAGGACAGTATTTTGGGTTACTGAAATGAAATGTGTTAAATACCTGAACATTACTTTTTGTTGAGAGTAATTTCCTTCATACTTAAAATTTAAGTTTAATTCAATTCACTGCTGAATAATTTCTCTTGAGAATGATATGATTAAGTATTTTAAGAGTATTACTGTAGCCTGATCATATATCTTCGTGCCGCATGTCATTTGTGCCACAACTGCGTAAAAGAGGAGTGATTTTTTTTTCACCTACAACTATGCAAAACTGCTATCCAGTAAACTAAAAAAGCACTGAACAGTATAAGCCCAAAGTTTTGAGATAAAGTGATAACTTGAGTGTAGTAACTACTCTTTGCTATTACAAGGCCAAGTCAAAGTTTACTGTAGAAAATGTGAAAGAGAACTGATTACATATTACAAACTGGTATCTATGGAAAGTCCTGTCACATCAGCACTGCCGACACCCCTTCATTAGCATAGAAAATAAATAGGAATAGGTCTGTTGCACAAATTTCCTTCGTAATGATTTGTAATTTAAGTATGGATGTGTGTCATTCTAAGTCTAGGTATTATTAATGTATAGAAGACTGAGAAGAGAAAGATAAGGATGCTTTGGGAAGAATTGGTCTCACATTATAGGTAGCAATACATCAGTTTTCATCAGAAACAACAAAATTTGAATTGTTTTCATTGTAAGATAAACAGATCTTTTGTATACAGAATATTTCATAGTTTTACATGCTTTGGAGATAGAATGGCCTTGGGTATAGAACATAATTATCCTCTTATATTTTAATTTGCGTTTGTGCACAGCAAGGTAGACGTAATGTGTGAACAAGATGTACAGCATTCAGTTACCATTTAAGTGATCCACTACTGAGGGCCATGAAGTTGATCAAAGGGCTGAAGTACATCTCCTACAAAGGTTGAAGAAGTTGGGCTTGTTTAGCTTGGAGAAGACTCTAGGGAGACCTTGTTGTGACCTTCCAATACCTGAAGGGAGCTTACAGGAGTGGGGATCAGCTTTTTACACGATCTAATAGTAAGAGGACAAGGGAAAATGGCTTTAAGCATAAAGAGGAGAGATTTAGGCTAGATGGTAGGAAGAAATTTTTTACTCAGAGAGTATCGATGCACTGGAACAGGTTGCCCTTAAAGGCTTTGGATGTCCCATCTCTGGAGGCATTCAAGGCCAGTTTAGATGAGCCCTTGGCAGCCTGATCTGGTGGATGGCAACCCTGCCCATTGGCAGAGGGTTTGGAACTAGATGATCTTTGAGGTCCTCTCCAACCAAAGCCATTCTATGATTCTATGATTTTATGACTAAAATAAGAAGTTGATAGTATATCCAACGTAATATTAGATATCAACTTCAGAAAACGATTTTGACATTCTCTACTAGAAAGTTCCTAGAACACTTAATTCTAACTTTAATGGCAGAAAAGACAACTTTTAGGATTAAAAACT
Source organism: Pavo muticus (assembly GCA_016647715.1). NCBI lineage: Eukaryota > Metazoa > Chordata > Aves > Galliformes > Phasianidae > Pavo > Pavo muticus. Next base: position 43,797 of record JACDJE010000479.1, on the reverse strand, counting down.
CTGAAACAATATTGTTTGACTAATTTCCTGTTGAAAACCATACATACGTTAGAAAGAATGTTGGGCTAATACAAAATTAATAATATAACCAAGAAAAGTCATAGGCTGCATTTAGTTCTCCATGTCCCAGATATCCACTGTACTTAAGAGAATTCTTTTCCCAGTTGAACTTCAAAGTGAATAAGGAGATAGGATGATGTATGGAATGTACTTTTTATTCTTTTCTTAAAGTTAACCGTAATAGATATGTTTTATTTTTATTTTTTGCAAAATCAAACTCTTACAGTGTGTTATATTATAAGCTGTAATATCTCTGACACAATTGTGGATGTTCACATACCAGTATACAATTAGCATAAAGCTTTTTTCTGCTAATTATGCATCTAATATGAAGGACAATATCTTTATTGATGACCTGGATGATGGCATTGAGTGCACCCTCAGTAAGTTTGCAGATGACACCAAGTTGGCTGGAAGTGTCGATCTGCCTGGGGGTAGCGAGGCCCTACAGAGGGATCTGGACAGGCTGGATAGCTGGGCTGAAGCCAATGGGATGAGGTTTAATAAGACCAAATG
>JACDJE010000479.1:0-33909 GCA_016647715.1 Pavo muticus | reverse complement strand
CTACTTCTCTGAAAGAGTGGTCAGGCACTGGAATGGGCTGCCCAGGGAGGTGGTGGAGTCACCGACCCTGGAGGTGTTCAAGGAACGTTTGGATGTTGTGATGAGGGATATGGTTTAGCGAGAACCATTGTTGATAGGTGGATGGTTGGACTAGATGATCTTATAGGTCCTTTCCAACCTTAGTGATTCTGTGATTCTGTGATTCTGTGACAACTATTGTGACAGCCTTTAAACATTTGTCTCATGAGAGAACAGAGAACATGCATCATTCTAGAAATCGCTGAGACATTAATCACTTCAAAAAGAATGGAGAAGATATGGACATTAACTTGTTCATGCACAAATATATGTCTTTGAATAAAGAGTTTAAATAGTATGAAAGTTTTCAGTGCTCCACTGTGATAAAGGGTAGTTTTGTCTCCATCTGAAAGCAGACTTTCAATTGGTGTGCCTTAATGACTTTGAAGAGACCTGTAGTTAGCCAGAATTTGAGTTGTAAGCGTGTAGACTGTCACCTAATATACAACACAAGTTCAGTCAGACTAAATATGGAAATGCTTATTATTTATTTTTTTTTTTAAGTAGACCCATATAAAAATGACAAATTCAGACACAAGAAAACAACAACAACAACAAAAACAGAACTCCAGACATAGCTCTGCTATTTCCCTTTGTCTTTGACAAGGCTCACTAGTATACCCTTGTTCTGAATTAAAGCCTGTTTCTGTAAATTATTACAAGCAGTTTTCACACTGCTTTACTCCCTTAATAGAACATAACACTAACAGAAAGCAGAGTCTCTCTGGGGCAATGTAGCATCCAATCAGTATACCCAAGTGTTTATGTCTATCTAGCCTTCCATGATATAACAAAAGAAAATGGTATGTATGATTGTTTTATGGGGTAAATGTCCATTCAAACATATTAATTTGTGATTAAGACTTGAGTAATATGTATTTAAGTGTGTATATAGATCTGAGTGAGTAAGATTTCTTTTACTAACTCTAAAATAAGGTCCTCTCCTGTAACAAAGCATTTAACACTGAAGGAGAAACATTTAAACCAGATTACAACAAGATCAGTTTAGCATAAATTGATATCTGTATATTCACTGATTTATTCCTGTAATGGTTAAGATTTGTTGTCTCCAGCAATAATAACTAGGAACTATTTTGTTTAGACAGTAGAGAAGAACAAGCTGTACTTCTTACCATTCTTTCTCGCTTAGAAGCACAACATGATTTTCTTGCAGCATTTTGAGTAATCCCAAGCAAAAATTACATTAATTTAATCTGGATCACGTCACAATTGGAAGAAAAAACTGTTGGTTTTCATTTTCCAAGTTTCATGTTCATCTAATATTTATGCAATATTCATAAACATAGTAATAAACATTATCTTATATAACATTATATAAACATTCTCTTATAATGATCAAAGAAATGCAAATTCTATGTTAATATGAGAAAAGACTATTAAAACATAATTACAATTTATTATGAAGCATGCAACATTACATTTTTACCAGCTCATGTATCCATAGCTCTTGCACACTTGCATATAAACTTTCCTAGCAAAGTAGGTTAGCACGCTAATATTTAGTACTATTTGTTTATCATGAAAAAAAAAAAAAAAAGAACTTCTACTTTATATAGTATCTGTGATTTGATGGAGCACAGTCAAGACATATTACTTCAAACACATTATGAATGAAATTTCACTAGTTACTTATATAAAGTCCTATTTATCATTTACTAATATATAGCTACATCTGGAGAACTACAGCTCTGTATTCATGTATGTGACTATGTGCTCATATCACATACTTGTTTCTGACTGTAAATTTCTGAAATATGAATTGTTATAGAGAGAATGCCGAATCTTACCTTGCTCTTGGACTGTTAACTTCTGCTATTCATGAACATGGGCACTAATACTATTGCTGGGCCATCACTGAACATGCCATGTGAGACTGACTGTGGAGCTCTGGAGGTAAGAGTCAAGGAAATGAAGATCTCCTTAGTTCCGTCAGTGAAGTAACATGCCATCTAATTAAGTGGCTGCATACCATAGATAAATATCTCTGTGTGGTGTTTGCTTTAGGGAGACCTTTGACTGAAACAAGAATTTTCCCTGTAGCACCATCTGGTAGTGTTGTATCACTGAGACACGTTGATCGATCATATGATTGTATATATATTTACATACTAGGGCAGCATTTCAAATATGTATGAATGTATGCTTCTGAGTAAATAACTAGATATAGAGATAGGAATAGTCTCAAACAGAGACTGAGTTGAGGTAATGCTGTAATGTAAGTACAGAATTCTTCCCAAGTGGAGCTGTCTGCAGTGTTGAGTTCATAAACTCTATTGGTACAGAAAAAAACATTAATGGTACATGAGATGGCATATCCACAAAGTGTGCTAACTTATCAGACTCAGTTGTGACACCTAGCATGGTAACTACATGTAATTGTCACCTGAACTGGGCATTATGACATGGTTGAGCAAAATATTTGACCTTTACACAATGTCTCTGTTGAACCATTTTTGTCAGACAACTACAGTTATCTTCAGTAGAATTCATTTATCTGTGGAGATGAAAAATCTGAAGATGAGCACACTGAGTGTGCCCAATTTCTAACTCACTGTATTTGACATCCTTAAGACCTCCTTTATCTCTGTGATTGAGAAGGGAGAATAGTGCTTTGTGTCTTGACCTCCAGCTTTCACTGCTTTTGCTACCTCAGCTGACTAGCAAGATGAAATCTGATTAAAGCAAAGGGTTTTCTCTAATGGGAAATTCAATTATTTCCTCTACATGCTCATGTTGAATCAGTTTGTCAGCCATCACCTAAATTCAAAGCCAGTTTGTACCGACAGTGTGGTAGCTTATTGATCCTCCCAATTTTCTGTGAGTACTGATAAAAGTCTTTTCAGTCCGTTACACAGACTACTTTAGTAGTAGATTTGACACTCCTATATGGGAGCAATAAAGAATGCATGTGCATATATTTTGTTTTTCTGCCCTCACAGAGAAGCTCACTTCACACTGCTAAGTCTCATCAGGCCACAGTCAACTGCTGGACATACTCATTTGAAGCCTTTCAGGATAAGCAAAATCAAATGAAAAATCAGATAATCAAATGAGAATCAAAGGCTCTAGAAGGCAAGACAAATGAGAAATGGCTGAAGTCCCCCTTTTTGTTCAGTCCAGAGCAGAGGAGCTGAGGGGAGGCCTCATGGCAGCTGCAGCTCCTCACAAGGGGAGCAGAAGAGTAGCACTGAACTCTGCTCTCTGGCAACAGCGATGGGGCCAGAGGGAATGGCACGGATCTGTGTCAGCGGAGAGTTAGGCTGGGTGCTAGGAAAAGATTCTTCGCCAGAGGGTGGTGGGCACTGAAACAGGTTCCTCAGGGCAATGGTGATGGGCCCAAGCTGCTGGGCTTTAAGGAACATTTGGACAACACTCTGAGAAATAAGGTATCAGTTTTGAGTGGTCCTGTGAGGAATGAGGCGTTGGATTCCATGATCCTTGTGGGTCTCACCCAAATCAAGATATTCTTCTTTTCTCCTCTCCTCTCCTCTCCTCTCCTCTCCTCTCCTCTCCTCTCCTCTCCTCTCCTCTCCTCTCCTCTCCTCTCCTCTCCTCTCCTCTCCTCTCCTCTCCTCTCCTCTCCTCTCCTCTCCTCTCCTCTCCTCTCCTCTCCTCTCCTCTCCTCTCCTCTCCTCTCCATTTTACCAGATATTTTGAAATAATTTAAGTAATCATTTTGAAAGCCTGTTATGAACTGTATACTGACAGAAGACTGAAAACAGAAATGATCTGGAGGAGACTAAAGTTGAAAAAAGGGATCTAAACTAATTTAAACAGTATATTCTCTCTGGGAAACTTGTTTTCATTACTCTTCCTGATTCTTGTCACTTAACACTAATCACTACTCGTTGTTCCCTGTGTAACTGTCCCTGTGTAACTGTCCCTGTGTCTTCCTTCGGTATAAGAGTAAGATAATGACCATATTTGCATGTCTTCCATTTATCATTTAAACAATCTGTATGAAAGACTTCAATTTATTTAGGATATTTGCAATGTTTGAAACTAGACCTTGAGTTACTAGTACAGTACATTACAACTTAGTACAACTATCATTAATATTTATTTCAATTATCATGTTGAAAAATCAGAAATCAGGCACACTTCTAAATAAAAAGGTACTTTGAATACTTATTTCCAAATATGTGAACATACATAGAATTTAAAATTACAAGAAAATTTTCTAGCTTGTGAAACTGAAATATAAAACAAAACAACAACAACATAAACCTTCAGGAAACAGTGGAAAAGAAAGAAAAAAAATGAAGGAGTTGGTAAATTTTATTGCTGTATCTTGTACACAAATTCTGATTGTCTTTCAACAGTTGTGCTGTATAAGCAAAAGTAAGTTAGATGTCTTATATATTACTTTTGCTGCCTAATATTCTGTTGTAGACTAAATCTCCATTATTAGTGAAAGCACAAAAACTTTTCCACCATATTGACAGCCTCTTTGTTTTGTTTGATATCAACTCCATTTGACATCCAGATGTCCTGCTTGAAACATAAAGCTTGATGCTATGGATGTTCATAAGAATTATTGTGAGGAATCACCCACTCATCCAAACATCATAGACTGAAAGAACACTAGTTAATGGTTAGGATAATCCTTGTAGTTTTTCTCCTCTTCACACTGCTGAAAGACTTCAATGAAAAGCCATTTTTATGTTGCCACATAAAGGATCCTCAGATCCAATTTCTACTTGATACAGAGGTATATACTCTTTTTATAGCTCTCCCAAGTTTCAGTTATCCCTTGCAGAGAAAAAGGCAAATTTTCCTCTTAGAAGCAGAACATGAATAACAGATGTTTTTCAGGGACTAACACAATGATAAGTTTTTATCTGAAACACTGCATATGGTATAGGTCACAACATTAGTAAAAGGACATTCAAAAGACAGATAAAAGGATGTGCAACAGAAGACAACAAAAATTACTTGGGGATTCAGGGACTGAAACTATGATGAAAGACCGGTCAGGCATGGTCAGTACAGATACAGAAGACTTCAGAGTGAGCATATTGAAGTACGTATAACATGCTGTTGCTAACTACTTGAAATGATGGCTACATTGTTTTAAAAATTCATGAATTAAAGTGAAGAAATAGTATATAACTTAGCTTATGTTTTTTTTTGGAGGAAATGCAGTTTAGCTGAATGCTTAACCTGAACACACATTTAGTCATAGATATGCTAATGAAAACTGAAATCTAATTGCTTACTTACTACTAAAACTTCTTAGTGGCTAGCATTCCCAAGTATTCATTGTATCTCCTCAGGATCATTGTTTTTGGCATTGCTATCTGAAGTTGTATGAGGAAAACAGCAACTCTCCCGAAAACTCTTTTCCACGGGGAAGTTATTTAAAATGTAATTTCTCTGAGGATTTTCTAAGTATTTACTGTTTTTCTCCACACACAATTTGCTTCATTTTCTCATCTATTTTCTGTCATTTATTAAAAAAGAANTGAGACAGGGGAGGTTTAGGTTAGATATTAGGAGAAAGTTTTTCACACAGAGGGTGGTGACACACTGGAACAGGTTGCCCAAGGAGGTTGTGGATGCCCCATCCCTGGATGCATTCAAGGGCAGGCTGGATGTGGCTCTGGGCAGCCTGGTCTAGTGGTTGGTGACCCTGCACATAGCAGTGGGGTTGAAACAAGATGATCATTGTGGTCCTTTTCAACCCAGGCCATTCTATGATTCTATGATTCTTTGATTCTATGATTCTATGATTCTATGACAACTGAGGAGTATCATATTGTTTTAACACAGTACTTTCACAAAACTTTTCATTCTGGTTAGAGATGAGGCCTCTTCATTCAAAATGCATGCAAACCCTTACAGAATCATAGAATCATAGAATCACTAAGGATGGAAAAGACCCATAGGATCATCCTGTCCAACCATTCACCCATCACCAATGGTGCTCACTAAAAAACACCTAGATGACCTGGCTGACTACTGAGAAAACAAAAATGGAAAGACCATGTCAAAAGCACAAGTATAATCTGCAGGATAGTCTCTACATCCTTTTCCAGGTAAGGATGTAGAGTTCTTCCAGGATAAGAACTCATAGGCTTTCATATTTCTCTTTCTTCTGATAATATTGTAAAAACTTGCAAGTCCAAACCAGCATCAGGGAGACAGATAATATATTGAGTTATACACAAAACCACCACTAAGTTTGACTGACTAATTCTGTAGATGTAAATTCTGTAATTGGAATGCTCATGAGGACTGTGCTGACACATACAGCAGGAGAATATTACCCTTTGAAATAGCACTATTTTATCTTGGTGCTTGTGTGGATTTCAATATATTTACTGTAATGTATGCCAGTATCCGGTGGTATTCTTTGAGATAAATAATTTTTACCTGAGTTATTATTATTTTTATTTAGTAATTTCACATTATTTAAAAGCTCTTAGCTTCCAGGAGAATCTTAAGGTCAAAGCACTATAAAAGTATAATTAAGAAGATAGATAGAGATGATAGATAAATTACAATAAAATGTTTGAGATCTTCAAGTTTTGGGAAATGAGAATTTTTAAAAGTTAAAACAAGGTTGGCCTGTAGAGGAATATCAAATATGCATAGGAAAGCATAACAAAGTACCTAGCATTATTATGATTAAAATATTATTATAAACTTGACAATATGATTATGGCTATGAGTAGAATATTAGATATTCAGGAATAGTGTGCATGTAATACATAAAATTCTATTTCAGAACTATGTTTTTTTTTTTTTNAAGCAAAAGCAAAACAAAAAAAATCCAAGTACTCTGTCTTTCTCTTGGTAATTCAAGAAACTACATATTCCCCTCGCTGGGAGTAGGCAGATCACTCATGGGAAGAAAGTTTCAAACACATTAACAGGAAAAAAATGTTTTGCTGAAGGATGCAGTTGTTAGTAGATAATAAAGTTAATAAGAATTTATAGAATTCTTGACAAAAAAATACACAAAAGCAGCCAGATAAATATGAATAAGAAATAACTGAACAAAAGTGCAGTGACATGTGGTCCAATTTTTTAGCCCTGCAAGACTTCAATCAATTATGATGAGCAAGGGCTGCTCCAAAAGTCAAAAAGTCGTGCCTCCTGTTTTATTATGTTGGCCCATGACATCAGAGGTGGATGTTGGTGGTATGGCAGTAGAGGTTAAACCTTCCCACCAATATTCTGTTGCACTTTGTTGCCACGTGACAGATGGCAGCAGACAGACAGTCTGATAGAATGACGTGTGACACGGAAGTGGGTATGAAGCAAACAAGCGCCACTGAGTTTCTCTGTGCAGAAAAAAATGGTACCCATTGATATTCATCAACACTTGCTGAATGTTTTTGGAGACCAAACAATGGATGTGACCACAGTGAGGTGGTGCATGTGGCACTTCAGCGATAGTGACAACAACAGTGGTTCACCTCTGCTGCTGCAGACTTTTACTAGCACAGCATGCAGGCTCTTGTTCATTGCTGATGAAAATGCACAACTAATTGTAGTGACTACGTTGAAAAACAGTGTGTTGTAGCTGAGAATTTGCTCTGTCAGAGAATGTTATTGTGTTTTTTGTATGTGTTGTAGTCTCCATGGAAAAAAATAGGAGGCATAACTTTTGGAAAAGCATACATATTTGGTGCATAACTTTTTTCACCTCTCAGTTTTGTCTTTTTTTTTTTTTAGAAGTTAACTTACCTGTGATTTCATCCCAAGCAGTGGTGATTAAAACTTCCTCTTTATTTGTTCTTGCAAGCAAATTATTAGTTCCTACACAATGAATGCACAAGGGACCTGATTACTGATTGGAATTAGTAATATTAATCTGATGTTAATTAATGTTTTCATGGAATGTGAGGACCTATGAAGAGGAAGTGTGAGCAATATCATAAAAATATAGAAGAATTTTCCTAGTTGTCTTTTACAGACATCAAAAAGTATCCCTTGATCTCCAAGGGCACAGACTGAAAACTACTGATTTAGATGCTTTCTAGATTTTCAAAATCATCTTTACAATGGATGGGAGCCAAAGGGATTTGTATTCACCTACAGGAACTTACTTTGTTCCCAATAAGTCTGCAACTGACCCGCTGCTTTGTGCCTTTCCTGGATTAGTCAAGGGAAGGTCTTTTGTCACACATCTTGAAGATACACAAGCAAAATATCTGCACAGATTATTATTATTTTCTTTTGTAATTGTGGTCATGTTATTATCTTCAAATTGAATATTGTTCCTCAAATCTTTTTCCACAGGTAGACGGATAGAAAGTTAAATTTTATTCAGTTTCTATGGATGTTGAAAATTCCAGGGGTCTAATAGAACAGAGTTTGCCAGAGTACTTACTGGTATCTTCCAGTCATTTCCCCTGCACTGAAAAGAGACACCTCCCGCTAGATCAGGGTGCTCAGAGATCCATACAGCCTTGCCCTGATTGTCTTCAGGGACAGGGCAACCACCACCCTGGTCAACCTGTCCCACTGCCTTACCGCCGTTACTGTAAAAATCTTCTTCCTAATATCCATTCTAAATCTACTTTCAGTTTGAAACCATTTTTCCTTGTTGTATCACAACAGACCCTGCTAAAGAGTCTGTCCTCTTCTTTCTCACAGCTCCCCTTTAGATACTGTAAGGCCGCTCTCAGGTCTCCCCGGATCCTTCTCTTGTCCAGCTGAACAGACCCAGCACTCTCAGCCTGTCCCTGTAGGAGAGGTTCTCCATCCCTTGGATCATTCTGCAAACATTTATACAAGGAAATCTCTTTTTTGCAAAAATGTTTGCAGAAGAATCAGTTGTGAATAAATACTTGCTTAAATGTTCACTTGAGTACTTACCATCTGGACTTTGGTCTGTCACAACACTGGGGAAAAAGGAGTTTTCACTTCAAGTTCTACCCATTTCCTGTGTTTCACAAGTTTAGGAACTGTCCAGAAATCCAAAATGTATCATGTTTTGTTTTAGTTCCATGTCAAGAAAGATATAAGACAAAGGTTTACTAATAAATGTAGTAGAATCTGGATTTTTTTTTTCAAGAAATGAATGTGCTAATAATAAGCATGGATATTTCAGAGACATCTGAAAACATTGTTTGCAGAATTAATCATTCCAAAAAAAAAGCAAACAGAATTAATAGGGTATTATTTGGATTAACTCAAGATATTTTACTTAGCAGCTCAAAAACAGGAAAATATGAATGAAGTCCTCCTCACTCTCCTTCACTTTCTTCCATCTCTCAGTTTCCCACTGAAAGATATATATTTCTCCACACATACACATATGACCAGTCTCACGTTGCTTTTGTCTCCTATTAGGTTTTAGTCTAGCAATTCTATTCTTGTACAGAAAGCTTAATTGGGAGTTACAAAAAAAATACACTTATAAATAGAATACGAAGCCTATGAGATATTAAAAGAAATGCTCAAAGATTAATTCAGCCAACTTTTAAGATGTAAATGAAAACAAGAAAGGTAACTTGCAGTTTGAAGGTATTATTTACTCTAGAATTTATCTAATGTAATGTAAACTACTAAGAAAAACAAAGTAAAAATGAAAAACTGTTGGTAATGCATCCCCAAAGATGAACTACTGGCTCACTGTACTGTTGCAAAGAACTTGAAGGAAACAAATGACTGCATATAAGGGTTGCTCTGAATGTAACGCCTCCTGTTTTATTATGTTGGCTCACAAAGTCAGTTGGATGTTGCTGGTATGGCAGTAAAGGTTGAACCTTCCCACCAATGTTTCATTACATTTTGTTGCTATGTGACAGATGGCAGCAGAGGGGCAGTCTGACAGAACGACACCTGACATGGAATCATAGAATCAAAGAATCATAGAATTGCTCAGGTTGGAAAAGACCTTCGAGATCATCAAGTCCAACCACAACCTAACCAAACTACATTAACTCTAACAACCCTCCGCTAAATCATGTCCCTGAACACCACATCCAAAAGGTTTATAAACACATCCAGGGATGGTGACTCAACCACCTCCCTGGAGAGCCTATTTCAGTGCTTAACAATCCTTTCTGTAAAGACGTTTTTCCTGATATCCAACCTAAACTTACCCTGGCGCAACTTGAGGCCATTTCCCCTCGTCCTGTCACCTGTCACCAGTGAGAAGAGACCAACCCAGCTCTCTCTGTAAGCACCTTTCAGGTATTTGAAGAGAGCAATAATGTCTCCCCTCAGCCTCCTTTGCCCCATACTAAACAGCCCCAGTATCTTCAGTTGCTCCTCGTAGGGCATAATCTCCAAGCCCTTCACCAGCCTTGTTGCCCTTCTCTGGACCTGCTCCAACACTTCAGTGTCCTTTCTGTATTGAGGTGCCCAAAACTGAACACAGTACTCTGGGTGAGGCCTCACCAGTGCCAAGTACAGGGGCAGGATGACTTCCCTAGTCCTGCTCACCACACCATTCCTGACACAAGCCAGGATGCCATTGGCTTTCTTGGCCAACTGGGCACACTGCTGGCTCATATTCAGCTGACTGTCCATCAGTACACCAAGGTCCCTTTCCATCAGGCAGCTTTCCAACCACTCCTCCCCAAGCCTGTAGGGTTGCCTGGGGTTGTTGTGACCAAAATGCAGGACCCGATACTTGTCCTTATTGAAACTCATACAGTTAACCTTGGCCCATCGATGCAATCTATCCATGTCCCTCTGTAGTGCCTTTCTCCCCTCTGACAGATCAACACTCTCTCCCAGCTTGGTGTTGTCTGCAAGCTTACTGAGGGTGGAAGTGTATGGGAAGCAAAGGTGTGTGACTGAATTCTTCAAGGGGGAAAAAATGGCACCCACTGACATTTATTGATGCTTACTGAATATTTAAAGACACTGAGCATTGGATGTGAGTATAGTGAGGCAGTGGATGTTGTGTTTCAGCAGTGGCGACTGCGATGTGAAATGTTCCAAATGGCCATGCAGTTCTTTACAAGAGTGTCATGCAGGCTCTTGTTCATCACTGGTGAAAATGCATAGCTAATGGTGACGACTATGTTGAAAAAATAGTGTTTTGTAGCTGAGAATTCACTCTGTCGAACAGTTATTGTGTTCTTTGTATCTGTTGTATTTTCCATAGAAATAAATAGGAGGCATTGCTTTCGGAGCATTCTACAGATTTCAGAACTAATTTTAGAAGAATATATTTTAAAAAGCTATTTTGTCTGGATTTTTTCTATGTTTGTATTTGTCTTTGTAATATTTTTACTTTTTTTTTAACCATCATAGGAAAAAATATGAGCTATAACAGGAAGATAAGCAGAATAAGTCTTGCTCCAAGTTAGTCTAATATCTCCAAAGAAAAATGCATATGTAAATATTTATTTTAGTAGATCTCAAATTTTCTTAGAGAAAATTTCAGAGAATTCCAAAACATTATTTAGAGGAGTAAAGACATGGACATTCATCAGTGTCATCAAGGAATGAATGGGATCTCAGTTTTGCCACTTACTGCTTGCATAATTCCATAAATTGATCAGTTAAGCATTTTTTTCTAGGAGGTAATAGAAGTCAGTTGGGACAACTTGCTAGGAAAATCCAGATTTTGAGGGACTCTGGTTATCTAGCAGAAATTAGATAAATATGCATGCCAGGAAACATACTTAAAAAAGACTTCCCATAATAGAAACTTTATATATATATTTAGTAACTAAAGCTTTTAGGAAGAAGATTTGTCCAGTTCATAATCAGCAGTCGAGTAATTTTGATATATGTAAATAATTAAAGTAGTTAGGTCAGTATCTAGGTGTGAATATCATACATACTGAAAGAAATTACTTCTAAATAACCAGCACATCAACAATGGTTTTAGTTGTACATTTTTTCCTAACATGCTGACAAATTTCTGGTAAGAAATTTCATTAAGAACACAGTCAATTTTGGCTTTTGGTTATGGATTGAATTTTCAATTTTCACGTTTACAAATGGAGTATCTGTTTACCTCATGTATCTTGAAAACTTTAATGTATTCATGAAAAATTTGCCATGAATGAAAATGGGAATGTTTACTAATTAAATATTTTTTCTGTGATATACTCCCACAGTTTTACCCATACTTAACTTGACTAACAAAATCTCTAAAATGACTCAGAAATTTTCTTACATTTCATGATAAGAAATGTTTGAGCATATGTATAACTAACTATTTACATACATTCTCAAGAAACAATTTCACTGAGTATGCAGGAAAAAAGTGATACAAAAAAAAGGAAAGCAAAACCTGAATATATATTTTTGGAAAAAAAAACACCATAAGATAACACACCAATGAAATGATATTATCAGAGTTTGATACAACAGAAAAGGCGTTCTGTATTTGTATTTTATTTTTTGGGTAAGTTTGTAGTCAGTCAAAAAAATCTTAAGAAATCTTATTGTTTCAGAGAATTCTAAACACATTGTTTTTAAGAATAGGACTTCATTTTATTGCCACGTGGCTTTAGCCACGTTGTCTTAAAACATCGTATTGTGTTTGTGCCTGATCTTAAAGTATTCTTTATAGTTCAGAACAAAGATCCTTTTAAAAATTGATAAAATGGAGAATGGATTCATAGCAGTGCATTTAAAAGATCTAACATAGACTACTCTAAACCCTAAATAATTATTATTTTTAAGAGCATTAGTAGGCTAATGTTTTTGATTCTTTGCTTTTCATTCATACTTTTCATTATATAGCTGCTATAAAATAGAAATAATTAGTCTGAATATCTTTTCAGTACATTTAGAACTCACTATTTATAGATTTTATGACTAAGAGAGTGAAGCATCTGTTTCATTCAGTCTTACAAACCAGGATAAAAGATGAAACACATGGTGAAAATTTCTTTTAGAGCAACAAGCTACCTACATAATCATAGAAAAAGGAGAGCTTTGTTAGTGGAAAGGAAGTAAACTCATCTTAAATGTTGAACTCCAGGCAGCTATGCTTACGCAATTATCAATGATTGAGCTGGCTTTCTAGAACTACCTTTGTGACATCCACTCTGTTTATAGTCATACTTTTCTCTGTTGTGAAGTTGGATACTGAAGAATCTGTTATGAAAACAATACTAAGCAATATTTCTGAGTTTGTACTGGGACCAGGAGGTGAAAAGAAGCATTCATATTGAACTATATAGAAGTTAAATGAGCCTACTGGTAAGCAAGGTACATTATACTGTTTTTGGAATGGATTCATAGTTTCTGATCATGCTGGAGCATAAGTACAGCCATTGCTTTTTTGCACACAGAATTTCACACCATTTTACTCATTCTAGGGCACAAGCGAGAAAGATAGCTAGGCAGGTACAGAATGTCGAGTGTTTAGGCAAAGCATAATCCATACAATATTTTACATCAGTATCACTGGCTGTGTCTCTTACATTCTGACTGACAGTTTGGCATTTGTACTATCCTTTTTCTGTTTTAGTCAGTTTTNATAAACTATTGTATCTAATCAAACTCTATCTTAAAACTGTATTTACTAAAAGACTCTGAAATTTGTCATCATAATGGAATATGAATTTTGCCCTGCACAAGTCTAAAGCAAATTCTATCAAGAATCTTAGCTGGTAATTCTATAAAGTTCATGAAAAATGCAGCTTAGAGATCCTAGATACTTCTAAATGATTAGCTGAGATTAAAATGGATTTAATTGCTAGGTAGAAGATATCACAAGCCGTAAGAGAACATTTTTCTCTCATAGTTCATTAATTTTTGAATGAGAATCTTCACTTCATTCAGTTACCTGAATGAGTATGATTCTGTTTGTGTTTCTTTCAAAGGTTAGTTTTAGGTGGTTAAATACACAACATAAAAAAAAATAAAAAATCACTGTAATATCTGTTATTCTGTGCATGAATAGAACAGTGCTGTGTTGTAATCCTAGCAGGCAGCTGAGCACCACACAGCTGCTCGCTCACTCTCCCCAGATGGGATATGAGAGATAATCGGGAAGGTAAAAGCGCAAGAACTCATGGGTAGAGATTACTCAGTAAAGCAAAAGCTGTGTGCACAAGCAAAGCAAAACAAGGAATTAATTTACTACTTCCCATTGGCAGGCCTGTGTTCATCCACTCCCAGGAAAGTGGAGCTCATCACTTCCCAACAGTTTCTTGGAAATATAACACTATCACTCTACATGTATCCCTGGTCCTCCTTCTTTACCTCAGATTTTATTGCTGAGCATGATGTCGTATGGTGTGAGTGATTCCTTTGGCCAGTTTGGATCAGCTGTACTGGCTGTGTCACCTCCCAGCTCCTGGTGGACCCAGAGGAGCAGAAAAGTCTTTGACTTAGTACAGGCACTGCTCAGCAACAACTGAAACACTGGTGTGCTATCAATACTATTCTCATCACAAATCCAAAATACAGCCACGTATAAGCCTCTATGAAGAAAAGAACTCTATCCTAGACAAATGATAGCAAACAGTTTTACAAATATAAATAGTTTTATCAACTTTGATTTTATAATTCATTTCCATTTTTTTATCATCTGTTTTTATTTTAAAGAAAAATTTCCCAGACTCTGATGATATCAAAATCAAGTTATGTAGAAAAATAGCATTTTCACCATAAGAAATCTATAATTTTATCCTATATAAAAACTGAAGATCTATAGCAAATAAAAAATTTCCAGTCGCCTTTCAGGACAGTGTGTATAGAAAGATGTTAAACTGGTAAACAAACAAGAAAAAATTTAAAGGGATGTCTGTGAAAAAAGAGTAATATATGTTTAACCATTTTGGTCAATTCTGCTTCCATGTTATTAAAGATGACAATAATTAGATCACATGGCACGTGACAATATGCTTATTATTATAAGTACAATGTCATATATCTTCCAAGATAACATCTTCTCCAAGAGACNGTTTGTGCAGCATTACTATGGGGATGTTGAATTGGAAAGACGATAGAAGAGGATAACACCTAAAAAGCCTAAACACAACACTTTCCTCTAACAGATGAATTTTATGTATCTGCCCTATGTGAGATCTTTTCCAAACACAGTGTAAAAAACAACATATGCAATCAACAGAGAGAGAGAAATGCTGAAATGCTGCAGACAAGGACACACCTCCAGCACTGACTTTCAGGCTCAAGAGAACAAAATAGGCTTGCAGAAATATGATCTAAGATATGGAGATAAGAGATAGATATGATCTCTTTCCTAAGAGATACAGTTGAAATGATGTGGTTCAAAGGCTCAAATTGTACAAGAGTTAATTGTGGCTGCTGTGGCTCCAGAAGCTTTGGAGGAATTAGGGCAGTCATTTCTAGCACAGAAGCAGCTGCTGCATGTGGTAAGGAGTTTGTCCCCAGACAGAGCAGGGGTCAGTCTTCTGAGGCAAGAAAGGGCCAAGAGAGATTCCCAAAGACTCAGCTATCTGTGACCCCAAGCTGGATTTCGTGTAGCATTGCACTTTGTCTTAGCCTACTTTTATGGAGAATTTGTTTTTTAGGTAAGAGAATGAATGTGAGCTAAAGACATACAAAACTATAAAAGGGAAAGCCCAGAATTGTCACTGGTGAAAAGGTAATAGTAGTTCAGACTTTCAGAAGGAAAAATACTGATGTGAAAATGTATAACCGCTGTGGGATGGCATTCAAAAAAGAAAGAATCAGAAGACAGTAACAGCAATATCAAGGACTTCCAAGTAGCAACATAAGCTGACCCTTGACTGATGACTGGCTAGTCAGCGCTCATAATGTATTTCATACATCCTGGAGAGCTTATTTATGCTTAGCCTAGTAGCTTCTTCATCCAGGCTATCTTCTGTGTATGTATTAGCCAATAGATAATAATGCCACACGGACACTCTGTACATGTATTTTCAAATTGCCTGAGCTGATTGACCTACAGAAACAGTGACAAGAAGTTTTACTGAACAGAGGAGTAAAGAGGGACCTCAGATCTGACTGCTGTCTGGAGAAAATAGCGTCAATTTTCCTAACATAATGTAGACTGAAGAAGCAGCTTTAAAAAGGAAATTAGCATTTGGCCTAAGCCATGCTTTCATGCTTCAGCTTATTTTCTTTAATGTAAAAACATTATATAAAATATGTTCATTACTGGAAATTCTTCACTGTGAATATCTCAGGCTGCTAATAGCGTTCTCTCCTCTCCAAAGCAACCTTATTAAAACAAATGTAATGAGAGTGTCAAGAGGAAAGAGGAAGAACAATAAAGAAAGGGAAAAGAAAAAGGATAAAAGAGAAAAGAAATAAGGAATAGTTAAAAAAAAAAAGAGAGAGAAAAAGAAAGAGGGAATCAGAAAAAGGCATTAAGAGGAAAGGGATAAATTACAAGAAAATAAATTAGTGTTGAAAATGAACATTTTTATATTTTTGGCTGTTGTTTGCTATATTGCTTGACTATTATTTCATTCACTGTAGGCTACTAAAATCATATTTTCTGAATATTTTGCAGTATGAAGGATTATTAATGCATTAAGAAACTCATGGCAGCTATCTGCAATTGGAAGTGCCTTATGAATTCTGTCAAAATACAGCTGATAGAAATCGTGCAAATAAGCGAGTGCTCTGAAAAGATTCATCCCCAGGAATTCCATGAAAATATATTTCAGAGAGATGTGAAAGCATATCATGTTGTGCTTATGGAATCCTTTTCTGTAACCACTTTCTGAACAAGCTTATTCTTCCTATATTATTTATCATTCTATTTCTCTGATCTATAATTCAAAAAGAAAAAATCTTTGATCAATGTATATGCAATATCTTTCCAAATCAGTGCTGAAAATTTCATCTACTAGTTGTCAGTTGTTGCTATTAGACACAAAAAATGAAGGTGGACAGTACTGATTAGGTTATTCAGGCTGAATTCCTACCAATAAAGAACATCCGTTGCCTATTGTTATTGCTGCTGTTATCATTAAACAACAGGAATTGCAAGAATTACTGTATTATCTCATTATACAACCATAACTACTGAAATTAAGAAGTCTTACTCTCCCACTGTAAACTAGTCCTGTCCTGTCTGAAACATGAATTATATCACAATTTGCTCCAGGGTCAGTCTGCAATCAGGTATTTCTTTCAGTCTTCTCAGTGATTACACCCATCCATTAAATTACAAAAATTCCATAAAAATGAAGATAAGTATTCGTAAGTATACTACTGATGAGTTGAGCTCTAACATTCTAATAGGTATCATTATATTAGATTATGATGTATTATCTCATGTTTCTCATTAAGATTTCATTGCAGGTTTCTAATTATAATGGTGCTCCCTAATGCTGCTAAAAGGAAAGCATGTGCCATAGTTAAAAATCTAAGTTTCTGTATGGAAGAAATTTGCAAAGGCACAGACATGCCTAACGTGCATTGAAATTCAGTAAGAGTTAGCCACCCAACTGCTATTTAGCATCTAGGAGTATAGCTGAGGCAAATATATATTTATGCATGTAAAAAACTGAAGCATAAATATTTCCCTGACTTTATTTAAATTATATGTCAGTAGGCAATGATATATTAATTACCCATTTTCAACTTGCAGATTGCAGAATATTTGTCCTTCACTGCAGTTCCTATATGTATGTAAACTGTATGTGTTAGGAAAGAATATATTTATCTACATAAAATAATTGTTTATGTATATGTCTACATAAAGAGGCCTGTGTATCTACTTAAGGAATGTGCATGAAATTTAAAGTGTTAGTATGACAGCAGAAGTCCTCATTTCCTACACAACAATCTAGAATGATCTATGTTGCTTCAGCCACATTACTTCTACCTCACATTACTCGTAGTGTGGGGAGGGTGGAAAAAGTCTTATCTGGGGGGAAAAAGGATATGAAAAGAGGATGCTGGTACAGAGTTGATAGAAAGATTTTCCAGAATATTGTATTTTCCCACAAAAACAAAAGGTTCAAAGATACTGTACGCTCCATCCTGTCATAGAACATGGCAAGTGGTAAGTGATAAGGAGAAAGAGCAGAAGTACAGAGAGGCTTGGAATCAAGGACAAATATGAATCTTGACTTTTGCAAAAAAAGTAAAAACCTCATTTGAGGCAGCTGGAGATTACAGCTAGGCTACAGCTATGCTATTACAGTTAGCACAATAGAAATGTTTATTGTGTGCTATAGTATAAGGATGTGATACAAACACTATAAAATATTTCTATTGTTTTCTCTCCTGCAATATTAGTCTAGATATGAGTAGGATAGCCTTAAATCTTCTTGTACTAAGGACACAATATTTCTTGTACTAAGTACACAATATTTCAGCCTTAAATTTAACTTTCTTTTCTATATAAAGAAAGTTTTCCCTTTATTTATTTGTGATGATGAATGTTAGAAAATCTGGATAATTTTACAGGATAAAATCTGACTGTAATTCATGGTACTGCTGGATTTTATCTTTTAGGCTTTCTGCAACAGCAGAAAAATGTAAACACTGTAACAAATAACTGGAAAATTTTATGAATCTAATCTTCTGTAGTTTTAAAGACATTTAATATGCTCAATATATCATTTTTTTTAGGTTTTAATATTAAACATTTTACAATTACCTAAGACTGCATTTCAAATATTCTTCAAGGTGAAGTGAGAGAATTTCTTTTCACTTTACATTACTGACCTTTCTTCAGCTGGAGAACAACAGTTTACAGAGACATTCATCAGTTTTGCACAACATATATTCTTATTTCATTTCTGCTGTAACACCACTACATAACTGAAAAAAAGAGACAACAAATCTAAGAAAACTTATCACCTACAAATGCATTTCTTTTTATTATCTGACAATCAAAACACTTGCGAGAAAAATAATAAAATATCCCATAGACTCTGCCCAAAATAAGAGTTTAATAAGGGTTTTATATGTAATCAGGGTTTTATATGTAGCCATGTATAGGAGTGCTGCTCTGAAAGTAATGCCTCATATTTTATGAGGGTGGCTCACAAAGTCAGAGGTAGACGTTGGTGGTATG
Source organism: Pavo muticus (assembly GCA_016647715.1). Taxonomy (NCBI): domain Eukaryota; kingdom Metazoa; phylum Chordata; class Aves; order Galliformes; family Phasianidae; genus Pavo; species Pavo muticus. The sequence continues at coordinate 14,885 of JACDJE010000479.1, read as the reverse complement.
GCCATAGAGGCTGAACCTTCCCACCAATACTCTGTTACATTTGTTGTGTGTGACAGATAACAGTCTGACAGAATGACATCTGACATGGTAGTGCATAGTAAGAAAAGGGGCGGAAATGAATTCTTCCCTGCTGGAAAAATTGCACCTATTGACATTAATCAATGCTTGCTAAATGTTTATGGTGATCAAACAGCGAATGTGAACACAGTGAGGAGATGTGTTTCAGAACTAGCAGCAGTAACTTCTGCAGGTGTAGATTATTATGAACACAGTGTGCAGGCTCTTGTTCATCACAGATGAAAATGTACAGCTAATGGTGGTAGCTGCATTTTAAAAGATAAAGCTTTAAAAAGTAGTGTAGCTGAGAATGTGCTCTATTAAATAGTGATATTGTGCTCTTTGCGTCTGTTGTAGTTTCCATGGAAATAAATAGGAGGCATTACTTTCAGAGCGACCTATGTAGTATAACTACATAGTAAAGCACATACTATATATATGTTATGACTGATGTCCCAGTGAAATATAAGTCAATCAGAAAACAATTTTATCATTAAAAATGGTTTAGCATGGCTTTTCTCCTCTAAGTACCTATGGAAACTTTGAAATCATAGGTATCTTCAAATTTTGTAACACAATCTGTGATAATAGTTTACATATAAGAAATTACATATATGTACATATGTATTTACGTATTTACATGATAATCTATTGCAGGTATCAAAGTCACAAGTTCTGCTTATAAGAACAGCCTGATACTTAGTATCAATGTATTTCAGTGCACTCAAAATATTTTTCAATATATATTTTCATAGACTTTTACAATTTGGTGATATTATATACACAACCTTATGTGATATAGATGAGGATGGAGGTGATATTTTAAAGTGGATATTTATTTTTCGGAGACTTATAAAATATACTGTGTATAAGCGTTAACATCCTAATCTGAAATACAAGTTTTATTCCTCACACTGTAAATTTGTCAGTGAACTGCAGTGCATTTCCTTTTAGTTTCTCTTTGTCTTCAAACTAGTGAAGAGAAATGTTAAGAAAATAGGATTTTTAGAGGGGATAATGCTAATTTTTGAATGTGTATCCTGGTAATCAATTTAGTCAGCAAATGACTGAGTGATGACTTAGGACATATGTAACCTATTTCCCACATTGTTCCTTCATGTTTTTCAGGCTATCTACATCTTGGATATGGATATCTTAATTACTGAAAAAATGCTATGGAACCATCAAACACTGCAGAATGGTGTTTCTATATTCTTGAATATTTCTCTCGGCTTAGCTGCTTTGTTGCTTTTTTTTTTTTTTTCTTGATTAACTTCCACATTGTGCAAAGACCTCTTCCTAGTTTTGTTACAGCAGCACTTCCTGTATGGAGCTTCTTTATTCTCGACCAGCTGGGGGAATGGTGTGGTCCTACGCATCTAGTCCTTTGAGGATCAGTTTGCCAAGGAATGCTAAAGCACAGAGGTGCCTGAGCCAGGGTACCTCCAGGTGAAACAAGTGGCTGCAGTAGAAACCCTAAAAGGTGTAAGAAAGAAGGCAGTGAAACCCCACTGGTGTATATTAAAAAAACAAAAACAAACAAAAAACTTGTGAAAATAGTCAGTGATTGTGTTTAGCAGTTTTCTAGTGTCTAGCCTTCTTACACAGTCTCTGAGGGGAAAGAGCAAAGCAAGCTACATTCACCTTTGTGACAGTCTAGTAACCATAACCTGAGATCTTTTGTATTACATAAACACAGTTTGAATTAATTGCATGGTTTGACCATGCTCAAAATCTGCATTAATCTAAAACTGGTTTAATATTCAGGGTAGCTTGAGCAGTAATTTATCTCACTGGGGGTGAGGCTTCAGCAGCTAGCTATATCTCTCAGTTTATGATTACCTTTATATTCTCCTGATTTATTCCAGTTTTCTGTTTAAGGTTAAGGTTAATTGTCTTTTTCTTGCTACAGACTTTAAAGGGAGGCAAGTGTAGATAGCTCAGTAATAGATTTTTATAACTTCCTGTATGAATTCTATGTACCTAGTAAGTGTTTTTAATGGTGGTCACAGAGCATGGATGCTATTCTGTATATACTTTAGTCCACTGATGTGAATGCCTTCTCAGTCTATGTCACAGTTCACAGAAAATCATTTTACTCAAGGTGCATGAAACTGTAATCCAATATACAGTTTAAGTTTTTAACTCTTAAAACAGCTTAGATGACACAGCACAAGAGAGACACAGAGATCTTCGAATGGGTCAAAAAGAGGGCCACTAAGATGATCAGACGGCTGGAGCACCTCTCCTATGAAGAAAGGTTGAGGGAACTGGGATTGTTTAGCTTGGAGAAGAGAAGACTCCGGGGAGACCTCATTGTGGCCTTCCAGTACTTGAAGGGAGCGTATAAACAGGAGGGGGAACGACTGTTTACGAAGGTGGATAGTGATAGGACAAGGGGGAATGGTTTTAAATTGAGACAGGGGAGGTTTAGGTTAGATATTAGGAGAAAGTTTTTCACACAGAGGGTGGTGACACACTGGAACAGGTTGCCCAAGGAGGTTGTGGATGCCCCATCCCTGGATGCATTCAAGGGCAGGCTGGATGTGGCTCTGGGCAGCCTGGTCTAGTGGTTGGTGACCCTGCACATAGCAGTGGGGTTGAAACAAGATGATCATTGTGGTCCTTTTCAACCCAGGCCATTCTATGATTCTATGATTCTGTGATTCTATGATTCTATGATTCTATGACAACTGAGGAGTATCATATTGTTTTAACACAGTACTTTCACAAAACTTTTCATTCTGGTTAGAGATGAGGCCTCTTCATTCAAAATGCATGCAAACCCTTACAGAATCATAGAATCATAGAATCACTAAGGATGGAAAAGACCCATAGGATCATCCTGTCCAACCATTCACCCATCACCAATGGTGCTCACTAAAAAACACCTAGATGACCTGGCTGACTACTGAGAAAACAAAAATGGAAAGACCATGCCAAAAGCACAAGTATAATCTGCAGGATAGTCTCTACATCCTTTTCCAGGTAAGGATGTAGAGTTCTTCCAGGATAAGAACTCATAGGCTTTCATATTTCTCTTTCTTCTGATAATATTGTAAAAACTTGCAAGTCCAAACCAGCATCAGGGAGACAGATAATATATTGAGTTATACACAAAACCACCACTAAGTTTGACTGACTAATTCTGTAGATGTAAATTCTGTAATTGGAATGCTCATGAGGACTGTGCTGACACATACAGCAGGAGAATATTACCCTTTGAAATAGCACTATTTTATCTTGGTGCTTGTGTGGATTTCAATATATTTACTGTAATGTATGCCAGTATCCGGTGGTATTCTTTGAGATAAATAATTTTTACCTGAGTTATTATTATTTTTATTTAGTAATTTCACATTATTTAAAAGCTCTTAGCTTCCAGGAGAATCTTAAGGTCAAAGCACTATAAAAGTATAATTAAGAAGATAGATAGAGATGATAGATAAATTACAATAAAATGTTTGAGATCTTCAAGTTTTGGGAAATGAGAATTTTTAAAAGTTAAAACAAGGTTGGCCTGTAGAGGAATATCAAATATGCATAGGAAAGCATAACAAAGTACCTAGCATTATTATGATTAAAATATTATTATAAACTTGACAATATGATTATGGCTATGAGTAGAATATTAGATATTCAGGAATAGTGTGCATGTAATACATAAAATTCTATTTCAGAACTATGTTTTTTTTTTTTTTTACAGTTCAATAGATGCAAACTGTACAATTAAGATTCATGCAGGAAATGTTATTACATTCAAATGGAGTGCATAATGAAACAAGTAGCATGAACTTGTAGAATTATCTTTATAAATCTCCTAAATCAAATAAAGTGTCAAAATTGGAATGAAAAAAAATAAAAACAATCAAACATAGAAACAGTGTTATGTTTCAACTTCTGATTTTAGGTACACAGATACAATAGAAGGTATTTATTTACTTGCTTGTTTCAGTGCTCTCCACAACTTCTTAAGATGTGGAAAATGAGGTAAGTCCATTCTCCATAGTCACTGATGACAAGATACATGAGACTCCACAAAGCTGCGCCAGGGGAAGTTTGGACTAGGCATAAGGAAACGTTTCTTTACTGCAAAGGGTGGTCAGACACTGTAGCAGGCTTCCTAGGGAAGTGGTTGATGCCCAGTGGCTGTCAGTGTTCAAGATGCATTTGGACAATGCTCTCAATAACACGCTTTAGCTTTGGGTTAGCCCTGAATGAGTCAGGCAGTTAGACTAGATGGTCTTTGTAGGTTCCTTCTAATTGCCCTTCCCTTTCCCTTTCCCCCTTTCCCTTTCCTTTCCTTTCCTTTCCTTTCCTTTCCCCCTTCCCCTTCCCCTTCCCCTTCCCCTTCCCCTTCCATATTTCTTTCCTTCTTTTTTTTCTTTTTCATCTTTCTTTTCGTTTTTCTTTTCCATTTTTATTGCCTCTCTTCTCTTTTCCCTTTTTCTTTTCTTTTCTATTTTCTCTCCCTTCCTTTCTTCCCTCATCTCCTGCAGCCCCCGACCCCAAACGAGACCACCTCAGAGGCCCGCCGGCAGCCCGGGGAGGCGGCGGGGGAGGCCCGGGCGGTAGCCGCTCCCCGCACGGCCTCAGNTTCCCTTCCCTTCCCTTCCCTTCCCTTCCCTTCCCTTCCCTTCCCTTGTTCTTTTCTTTATTCTTTTCTTTTTTATTCTTGTCTATTCTTCATCAAAATTCCATGCTTGATAAAAAAGGCAACCAAGTACATTGGCTGCAAAGTGTTTTAACTAGACCTGAAAAAACAAAACAAAACTACAACAACAAAAACAACACAGTAAATAACTGCCTTTAGAAAGACACAAGCATAATCAGTCTCAATAAATGAGATGAGAAAGGTTGGAGATAACAAACCAAAAACAAAACAAAACAAACAAACAAAAAAACAATATACTATTTTATTGTGGTTGAAAACAGACAGTAAGACAGCAAACATTACCCAAAGAATAATGTGCATCTGCTACTTAAATTCTCTGTTAAAAGACTCTATAATCAACTTATTCTACAAAAACTATCATAAACAGCCATTTCAGACTTATTTCAGCCTGACAAGGATTGTTGTCTTAGCAATAAACAAGTTTTGAAGAACTTTGAAAACAATCGAGATAGAAGGTATAAGAAGCACCACGATAACTGACAAAATGAAATGAGGCACTGCAAGTATAAAATACTAAAGAAGTGTGTGAGTTGACCTAAATATGCCAGTAAATTTTTCCCTGTAAGTTTTTCAAAAAGGAATAATTTTATACGTGTTACACGTTCTCCAGATATTCACAAAACACTTAGAATTAGCTCAGCTATCATTACAATGCCAAGAATCTTCCTCAGAAAGCAAGCAATGACAGTTGGAATCCATATTTAGCTTTATCAAACTTGTTGGGTTTTTTTGTTTGTTTGTTTTTGTGTTCTTTGTTTGTTTGTTTGTTTTTCTTTATCATGAGAATGGACTCATCAGCTCATTTGGAAGAAAAGTTGGAAATCTTTCTCAAAGAATACTTACTGCTGCTATAAGCACTTATTTTTTCCCGGTGCTGAATATGTGTTATGTGTATGGTGAACAGTTCCTTTTTACATCCTGTGTTAGGTTGAAAGAAAAAGAACTGATGTGCTCACAAGAAATAATTTAGGTTTTGCAATATTCAGAAAGTTGCACAAGTTTTTCAAACCAAACATTTCCAGAGAACAGGAAGGAAATACTCAGAAACAGAGCAGGCAACTCTGAGCATTTCAGTGAAAGGAGACAGATCAACGTTGCTATGAAGCTGTTTATCTTCCTGCTAATGTATTCCAGCTATTCAATAAGATGGTTGATTACCACCTGCAGGTACTCCCTTTTGTGGCAGATGTGAGTGTTAATACTCTGTAGGTTACATAGTATTCATTAATGCAAAACGATAAAAAGCCTAGCAGATAAAAAAGAATTCATCCTCAAGGAGTTTATCTGAGATAGTACCACCAGGCTAGCAGGAGGCTTGTAGATACTTTTACAGACTTGGAACTCTTTAAACTCTCTGATTATGTTGCTTTAATTAGTGGTAGAGAAATACAATAAAAATTAAAAATAAAAAGGAGGAGAAAAAAAGCTCAATACCTCAATACATCAATTAAAATCTTGATTTTTTGATTAGACAAAATGAAAAGAGAAAGCAACTACACACACAAGAATATAATGAAATATTTCATAAATATATAAAGGAACATTTGAAGATTTATTTAGTTAGTTAGTTTTAAATCAAATGAAGAAGAAAACCAACTGGAGATGTCTTTAGAAGTTAGACTTGCTGAGATTAGAAATGATAAATTTCTAAAAATATATATATATAGTTGCTTGTTTTAAAATCTGTATCTTTTATTTTTTTTATATTTTTTTAATGTTATTAAGTCATTCTTTGGTGCAGATTTCACATGGGACCTTGACTTCTGTGGAGAAAAAAGCTGCAAAAGTCCAACCCGTTTTAACCTACTGCATAAGATTTGTTGAAGCAAAGTGTCATGTACTTCAGCAATATAAATGCATGAAGTCTGACTTTACAAAGACTTAATTTTATGAAGAGAAGAGGTCTGATCCCTGATTAGTTCTAAGAATTTTTTAAACATACACCATGTGGTCAAGAATAGCAATGAATAAGTAAGAAATTATTTCTATGATATATTAATAATTTCTTATGAAGTGAAATTATATAACTACTGACACATACACACACAAATTGAAATAAAAAATTCTTGAAAATATATATGAACTGTGGATGTTATTTACTTGGAATATAACAAATCATTTTTTACTGTTTCCTATAGCACTGTCCTGGAAAAAAATGGCTGTTCATGTCATAGGCGTGTTTGCTAGGTAAAAAAAATGGCTGGATCTTTGGGCCCAAAGAGTCAGTGTGAATGAATTTAAAATGGAATTGGCAGATGGTCACAAATAATGCTCTTTAGGGATCAGTTCTGGATTTTCTTTAATATTTTTATCAGATATCTTGGTAAGGGAATCGAGTGCACCCTCAGTAAGTTTGCACATGAACCCAATTTGGGTGGGAATGTTGATGTGCTGGGGGATAGGAAGGGGCCCCCAGCACAAGAAAGATCTGGAGATTTTGGAATGGGTCCAGAGGAGGGCCACAAAGATGATCAAAGGGCTGGAGCACCTCTTTTATGAAGAAGGGTTGAGGCAGTTGGGCTTGTTCTTCCTGGAGAACGGAAGGCTCTGGAGAGACCTCTTTGCAGCCTTCTAATACTTAAAAGAAGCTTATAATCAGGAGAGAGACTAACATTTGACATGGTTTGACAGTGATAAGAGGGAACAGTTTTAAACTAAAAGAGAGGAAATTTAGGTCAGATGTTGGAAGGAAATTCTTCACTCAGAGTTGTGAGGCACCAGAAAAGACTTCCCTAAAGAAGCTGTGAATGCCCCATCACTGGTGGCATTCAGGTCCAGGCTGGATGGATCCTTGGGCAACATGATCTAACACCTGATTTAGTGGTTGGTAACCCCGCGCATGGCAGGGAGTTGTAACTAGATGATCTTTAAGGTCTGATGAAACTCAAGCCATTCTATGATTCTGTGATGATTCTATGAAGGCACTGTAGAAGATATGATAGGTTTGATTGGTGGGCCACATTCAATCTTAAGCTTAACATTCAACAAGGCTACATGCTGGATGCTGCGCTTGGGTCACAACGACCCAGTGCAGTGTTGTAGGCTCAGGGAAGGTTGGTCAGAAAGCCGTCCAGCAGAAAAGGACGGGGGGATGCAAGTTGACAGATGGCTGAACATGAACCAGCAGCGTGACAAGATGGACAAGAAGGCTGACGAATGGTCTGCATCAGAAATGGTGTTGACACCAGGATTAAAGAAGTGATTGGCTCTCTATATTCATCCCTGTTCAGTTCTGGGCTTCTTGCTACAAGAAAGATATAAAATTGCTGGAGCACATTCAGAGAAGTGCAACAAAATTGCTACAAGGAGGAGAAAACAAGATACATGAGGAGGGACTCAGGGAGAAAAGGAGGTTGAGGGGAGTCCTCATTGCTCTCTACAACTACCTGAAACGAGATTGTAGCTAAGTGGCTGTTGGTCTCCTTTCTCAGGTGACAACTGAGAGGAAATTGACTCAAGTTGCATCAGAGGATGTTTAGATCATCAGGAAGAATTTCTTCATGGAAGGGGTGGTTAGGCATTATAACTGGCTTCCCTTGGAAGTGATAGAGTCACTATCCCTGGAGGTTTGAATGTGGCACTTAGGGACATGCTTTAATGATGAACTTGAGAGTATTATATGATGATTGGGCTTGATCTTATGAGTCTTTTCCAACTTAAATAATTCTATGATTCTTTACATAAGAGAAGGCATGATCTTCCAGCAAAATAGGAATCAGTAATTTTAATTTTAGTCTTTCCATTTTTTAACTATAGAGATTTTTATTCATCCTTGCTTCACTTCCTCCTCCCCTCATCCCTGTCCCCTCCAATTCACCTACTCTTACATATTTAAAACATTTCAAGCTGCTACTGCATTCAGAGACCAAGGTTTGTTATTAAATATGTCCTTACTGAAACCAGTGCTAACTAAGCACAAGACGATCTTGATATAGGACTTTTGTAGTTAGATACACATCTTTTCAGAATTCTAGACTGTCTTTGAAACTTTTGGATCAATCATAGCATTTATAAAAATTTAATAAAAATTACAGAAAAAAAATTACAATGACCTGATTAAATAGACTGTAATGCATACTTTAATGGATCTAAAAAAGTCATTATATACCTCTTAATGATGCAAAAATCAGTGCTTTTGACAGAGCTATCAGTGTATGCTGTACCAACTAATTCACTTACTTGCAGTCTTTTAACAAAGAAATTAAGCTATCCTGTTAAATTGTATTGTAACTAGTAAGACAGAAAAACACATTTTCAAACATGAAAAAAATACCATCTGAAATAAACAGATATTAAGCTGAAAAAGTATATAAATTGTTGTACAAGGTTTGCCTTAATTTTTTTTTAATTGTCTATGTTAGATTTATAATACACCAATTTAAAATAAATTGAGAAATTTGAAAAAAAGTATTAGTGCATATACTTTAGAAGTATAAAACATTTTTAAACAAAATATAAAAAAATAGTTTTTCATATAATGCAACACATTAAGACACTGGAAAAGCAAGAGTGAAACATAGCCATCATTGTGAATTCTCCGTTTGTAATAATAATATGGTTATTAAATTGAGCTTTAAGTCAGATTAACCTGAATTTAAACAGCAGCCAAGGAATAAGTAAGTCATTTGTAAGAAACAATCCTGGCTGCTCAGGGAAGAATCCAATACAGACTGCTTCAATTTTTTATCTTAAAGAAAGTTAAAATGTTAATATTTAAATAATTACTTGCACATAATAGAACTTTACAAAACATTTGTTATCCTTTCTATATCCACGTTATTCATTTTCAGATAGAACAAACTGAGAAACAGGTATTTGTTGTGGGAACAGCTCCAAAATAATTTTGCTTAAAAAATTTCTTCATTTCAAAAATCATTTTTTGTAAACTTATTAAGTGTTTAAAGTATGCCCCATGACATATACATGTTATATTCCTTTGGATACTTATATTTCTATAACCTCCACAATAGCAATGTATTTACATCTGTTGTGGTTTTATGATTTTCTTTTTGTTGTTCCACATCATAACATCATGTAGTGCACTGGGAGTTAAAGGGTTAATGCTCTAGTTCTGGGTACCTGTCCCAGAAGAGAAGAAGAACTACATACCCCAGAGGGCTTTTCGCTGCTCTGTTACCATTTTCCTCTCAGAGGGAATCATAAAAACTGTTTGCAGATCGTGAGACCCCTCTTTTTCAATTTTCCGCCTCGTCTCTGTTGCGGTCGCATTACTGCTTCAGCTTACTTAGAGTAAGACCTGTGTTTTTTTGGACACTCTCTCTCATTTTGCTTGATTTATTAGGTTCAATTGTATTATATTGTATTATATTGTGTTATATTGCATTCCTATATCTTATTTTGGAAATTAGTTTTCCTCCTCAGATTGTTACTGCTGTTTTGTTTTTAGGCCCATCTCCCTACCCTTACCCTTTTTCCCCTTTCCCCTTTCCTGAGGCATGGGTCCATGGGTCCCTCCACCCCATTAGTCATAGAACTGGGCCGAACCAGCCCATAAGCCATTGGCAATATCACAATGAAATATTCATGGTTGAAACACTACATTGTCACAGATGTCTTGTCAAACCATTTTATTATATAAAACCGAAGTATACTCACTAGTGTGTCTAAACATGTTACAAATCCACAGACACATCAGTGTTTACTGTCCAACAGATTATTAATAATAAATCACTCTTCTTCAAAGATGGCTAATTCCTATTCACACATCTGTTTTGCTAACCAAAAAGTGCTTTCATTATGCTCCTCCTTGAGCCAGTTCCTTTCCATGTCTACCTGAGATGAAGAAATGCAATAAATTTTATTATAGAATCAGCTGAAATGCCTCAAATTGCTCTTGGTAAAAATGCACCCCATGCTGTAGAATTCACAATTTGTTATCATCATTCACCAATTTAGCAATTCCAGATGAGCACTGACCACTTTCACAAACTGCAGATCCTGTTTCCATGCCAAGGATTCCACAGTGTTTTGTGCACAACAAGCAATGGCCAGTGAGGGGCTTGGGAATATCTGTATGACCCAACATGTTGAACTTTGTGGTGCAATTTCCAGCACCAATCTGGTTTGTTTTACTGTGTGGTAAATTATATGCAACAGTAGCAGAAACTTCTGGCAGATCTCTGAAGTATACTCCACAGTGATGCACCTTGGCAAATATTTTATTTTCTTTCTAAGTCAAATATCTTGAAGATAATGAAATGTAGCCTTTGAAGTATAGATCAAAATATATTACATATATAGTAAATAATTCACAATGCAAAGTATAATGAATCAAAATATTTGCAATGTATTTCAAAGGAAAATCGTCATCTTAATTCAATAGGAAAACATCTTACCTGTCTCTTAAATCTGGGCACAACGATAATTATACTTTTAATCTGAAAGTTCTTCCATTTCCCTCTTCATTTCCTTTCATTTATTTATTTATTTATTTATTTATTTATTTATTTATTGTGAATTTAATCTAACAATCTGTTATTTAAGCAACTCTCTATAGTTTATTTAAGCAAACAACAAGGTAAAGAAAAACTGTCTTTGTTCAAAAATCTGTCTTGCCGGAAAGGAAAATCACTTCATTTCAGATAACAAATCCATTGCAGTTGCTGAAATTAAAAGTGACTTTTGGAAGAGCTGGATCAACCCAAACATAAGGCTTGAAAAATTTTCCATACAATACCGTGAACCTCTCTCTCATGTCAAATAATTTCTATCCAGCATGTATAAAATCACTCGCAGATGAAAGTGCTACTTGTGTATATACGTATCCTTTTTTTCTCCTTTTCTTCTCACAGGGTTCTTTATAGACATCATCTTCAGCATTACCCTTTTTTTTTCTTTGGATCACCTTTTAACCCATCCATCTGCTCCACTGCTTTGGCAGATGACCCTCTGCTGCACATCATTACAGTTCTTCCCTTAGGCTAGTTACTGCAACTGCTTATAGTGACTGACCACAGGCTGTCTACTCCTCCTGACCCAGTCTCTTCCATCAATGACATCCCACACTTTGTCTCTTGCCCTCATTCCCCAAGTGCAGATTTAAAAGCACTTCCAGAATTGCCACCACCTCATTGTGTTTACATAACCACTGGCAGCCTATGATTTTTGTCAAACTTCGTTATACCATCTGAAGTGAATTAAACAAACAATAAATCCAAGACCTTTTACTTAATTCTAGATTCCTTCTTACATAAAAAGCCATATAAAAACAGTGATAGCTGTTAAAAACTATGAAATAAGAAAAAAAAATGAAAGAAAAAATGTATTCAGACAACAAAATGCTGTGTAGATTACCTTCTTTATTATTATTTATATAGTAAGTTTTCAGATGAAAATGACCTGTAAACAAGTGAGAATCACCTTATATTTTGTGACTCATATGCAAGAAAGGACCATTTGCAAAACAATTTCAGCTACTTTATATACTTCTAAGTAAATTCCAGTAACTTGAAGTTAATAGAAATTGCCATATTAACTGCTTCATCATTTCTCAATCTGTCTCAATATTCTTAGATTTTTTATCAAAGAGAATATTTAAAGTTTTCTGTGCCTCGTGTTGTTTCTTTCTCATCAGTATTGTCAGAATCAAGAGGAAATACCTGACGAGAAGAGAAAACCTGCATATTATTCAAGTCTTACAAGAAGACTTGTAACAGGAACTTATATAGAAAAACATGTCTGTCATTTCATTTATTTTAGAAATAATAACACTAAGAACAGAAATACAGTTTGTGTTTGAAACAAAAACAGAATCTGATTGAAAAGGAATCTATTTTTAATGTAACTAAAGGAAACAAACAGATGATCTAATTTTAACTATTGAGAGTGAAACTGATGGTCAAAGATTATTAACAGGTTAACCAGAGACTACTCTAAGGCATGGTCAGTGGGGAAAGGTACCCCTCTAGTTGAGGAATATAAAGTCACTGGAATGAATCACCCTTTACAGATACCCTCTAAATTACAGAAGAAGCCTAGGTGACTTTTCTAGACCAAAGTTGCGTGATGTTGGGTGAAGTAAAATTACCACGACAAAAACTATAAATTAATTTGCTCATACAGTATAACTTTATGATAGCTTTCTTATGGGCTTGCTCAACTTGTTACTCTATTAAGTTTGCATTGATGAAAATTAGAAGTGCGTGCCAATGTTATTTCTGGAAAAACTGCAATTTAGTTCCTTGGAGAATTAAGATATTTTAGAAATATGTTATTCTATATTTACTTCCTTAGTCATTTTTGAATGGCTATGGCATTTTTTTTTTATTTTCTTTTTTTAATGAGCATACTTGCTAATTGCAAATTGCATCAAGCTTACCAACAGAAATCCTGCAGGTTTTCAAATATATCTCACTGTCTCAGAATAAAGTATTGAAAGTTCTCAGATGCTTACACAAAACACATTTGAAAGAATACATATTTAGCTGTCAGCTATCAGTAGATATATACATTATGCTGACTATTTAAGTGACATATTTCTACTCTTTCAGTTAATGTCAAACACTTTGTCCAACCTGATAAATATGTCAGTGTATCTTTTATTTAACTTTGTCTTTTCTTAAGGGCTTTTGAAACAGAAGCAGGGGATATTGTTGTGCGGCACTTTCTTTCTCAAATTAAGCATGAATTCTAAAAGTACAATGGATTTAGTTGAGGTTACTTAATCAAGATGTTTTGTGAATGGGCCAAGTATGTTTTGTGAATGTCAATATACAATTTCTATTTTCCTTCATTATATAGGTTGAAGCTCATCTGTGTACATCTGAAAAGTAGTCTCGGATTATTCCCCCTTGCAACTGTAAATGTAGCTGAAAATACTACCAGGACAACTTCATTGTCTGACTATCAATAAACATCCAAATATTTTTGAAAACTTTTTAGAATATGAAATAATAAAATGAATGTTGAATTGCTTTCACAAAATATTTACTAATCCTATACTTTCACTGATGAAGAAACATATTTCTCAGAGATCACATTTAAGTGCCATTTGCAACAAGAGACACAATTCAATGAGGCCTGAGATGATGGGAGGAGAAAGATGGCAGAAAGGCAGAGATATACTGCGAGGAAGAGACACCAAAACAATGCAGCTGGCTGTATAAGTTAAACAAATGTAAAGATACACAAATTCAACAATAGTGAAACAAAGCAAAACAAAAACAACAACAAAAAAGAAATACAAAACTGACCTTAAAAGATCTCAATCAGCATAACAGCCAAAAGTCATGTTTAATTCTTTGTACTTCTCTTTTTCCTCTGCTTGGAGCTCTGATACTTCTTTATCCTGATAGATATTATCAAACTGATATTACTGCTAGAAGTCATGTGCTCTTTTGGGTTCTCTTCTTTTTTTTTTTCCAAGTCCATTCATCCATTTGAGTATACTTGGAAAAGATTAATAATAAGTCAATGTGAGTAATTGCTGTGCTGGATCAGAGCCAGAATGTATATTCATTTGCTGGATTAAAACCAAAATAGTTGTCTAGCATGGCTCTTAATAGTACCAAAGAGGACAGTTTCATAAGATCTTTCATAAAAACTGACATCTTATTTGGAGACTAATTTATTTTCTACAAGAAAAAGAGAGAATTAATACTTCCTTCTCTTAGCTCCTTATTAAGCATTGACATAAAAAATGCAAAATAAGTATTTTCATTTGCAAAATTAGAAATTTTGTGGATTTACAGAGTAATTTTAAACAGTCAAGATTAGTAAAAAGAAATAATTAAAATTCATCTTTAGTGGAATCAATATTATCGATTTCTATAGAATATTCTATGTAAAAAAATCCTCTGCTCTGAGTTATATGTAGGTCACTCTGAAAGCAATTTCTCCTATTTACTTCCATCAAAACTACAACAGATGCAAAGAGCACAATAATGCTATTTGATAGAGCAAATTCTCAGTTACAAAATACTATTTTTCAACATAGTCATAACCATTAATTGATTCGTGTGGATGAGCTGATTAAGACTGGGAGAAAAACTCACTGAGAACAGCCCTGCAGAGAAGATCTTTGGGGTTCTAGTGAACAAAAAGCTGGACATGAGCCAATAGCGTATGTTTGCAGGTGTCACGGGTTATCTCTGGATACAAGTCCGTGACAGGGGGGCACAGGCCCCGGAAAAAA
>JACDJE010000476.1:442720-516249 GCA_016647715.1 Pavo muticus | reverse complement strand
GTCCGGTCCGGAGCTCCACCCCCGCTTCCTCTTCGCGCCAAGTCCTCCCCAGGGAAGCCGCACCTCTCCTCCCATCAGGATACTCCACATGCCCATAAGGGGCAGTAAACGGAACCAGAACATTAACTCTTTAACTCCTACTGGTTCACATGATGTTCTGATGTGGAATACTGATCACAAAAGAAAAATCACCAAACCACAACATATGGAAATATATATGATGGGATTTCTAACTAGAATTGTTATCAGTATTATTTTATAAGCAAGATTGCTGTCAGGAATGACATTTTATATTCTTCCTTTTATAAAAATGTACATTCTGGACAAGTTAATGAGCGCATGATTAAAGCAGCTAATAAAGTAACAAAGCATAGTTATATTTTTAAAAGTACTTTTCTTAACCTTTTTATGACATGACCCTGGCAACAAGCTTAGATGTAGAAAAAATATGTATATTTTTTAGAAAATGTGATTTTATTACCAGAAATCATAACATTTTAGAGGGAGGGCAACAACCTACTCATTTTACAACCAACATCAAATATTTATATCTTGAGCCTTATATAAATTGTTCTGTTAATTCAAATGGAGAAGTTTAAATTAGAAAAAAAAGCAATTAGGACAGGGTTTTAAAAAGAATATAATCTAAGTTCATTATGAAAGTGACAAAACTGTTAGCACTGTACTGCATTCATGAGCTCTGTCCACCAATGGTAATGAGAAAACAGCAAATGTCCCACAGCATCAGCTCCTTCTAATACTAGTATAACCTTTCCAACAGAAGTGGAAATGCTCCCATCATATATTTCATATATTTGATTGGAAATGACTTTTGCCTCTGTACAAGCAACAATACAAGCTGACAAAATTAAAGAACAGGAAAAAATTACAGTGTATTCATGCTCTGGTGTGAAAAAATATAAGGATAAGTATTAAAAAAAGAATTAATACCTTATTATTCATCTCAGAGAGAAAAGGATTATAGAAAGCTCTCATCAGACTCTACGTACACTTGCACATACTCTTCTCTGGGACTTTTGACTTGCTGGCAGTTACGCAGTGGCCTCCTCCCTGAAGGCATATAGCTCCCATCTCTCTAACACTGTGCCCCTGCAACACGTCGCTTGTACGCCTTGCAGAGCAGCCCTGTGGGTGCTGCTCCCTAGCATACAGCATGGACAAGGGCTGGGGACCCAGTCGAGAGTGCCTCGTGGGGTCTCACAGGGGAATGTGATCAAGGGAATTATGGTCTGTTGGCATGCTCATGCACCCAACACGTGGTAAGCCATGCTGTATTTTTTATGTCCCACATCAGAGGGTAAGCTTACAGTGCAGAAAGAGCAGGTGATAATTTTCATGGAGGTGATACCCTACTTCATCAGTAGTCAGCTGCTAACTAACTAACAGCAAAAAACTCCTCCCCTTCACCAAAAGAAAAAGAAATAAAAATACACATCACCAATACAAATAAACATGCTGACCTCAAAAAAAACCCAAATCAATTTGGAGACAATTTCTGAAGCCAATGGAAACCTGATATAGACATATATAGACATACAAATTCCTTTTGATTGTAGTCAGCTTTGAATGTGACCTGTATCACACAGAGAGCAGTATTTCACAGTGTATGAATTACAGCAAGCTGAAAATAAACAAAATACTTTCACAGAAAATACTTTCTATGAACTGTCATAATCAAAGCGTTTCTTCTGGCTTACTCTGTAATGAATTGTCCTTTCTCAAAATAAAATTGAAATTTAACTGAAGTGTTGGCTGCAATAAACATGGATGATTCTTCCCCCCTTTGTCTTAAAGTATAAGATTACTTTTATATAGTATTAAGTCTCTACCTCATATGCCTTAAAATGGGAAATAAGTTTCCAGCTGTTATCTCAGCTACACTATATAAACATACAATTCTCTTCTTCTTTTCCAACATTGTTTCTCTAACTTATTGTACAGGCAATATATATATATATATACACATATATATACATATTTCTGGCTAGCAATTTTTGTCATGTCATGCATGGTTAGATTGGAAAATATCAAAGCTATATGCAACTGCTGATGCTATCTTTCTTTCAAAGTTTTAAAGTCTGTATTTCACAGTAGCTTGTACATTTTGGAGACACGGAGCCTATCACTGAATTAGTCTTAACTTGTTCTGTACCTCCCACTCTACCTACTCCACCCCCTAAAAAAAAATTTCTAATGAATTTGCTCTTTCAGAACACATAATTCTAATGTACTATGCACATTCAAGTCCTAAAGCACTCAGTGTTAGTCTTCGCAGCTCATTTTAACTTCTCTCAGAATGAGAGCGTGTGGCTGTGTCAAAGCGAAGCCTTAAATAGAATATACTACAACAGTAGTATGTGTTTGATTAAATTTACTCTAGTCTCCTTTGTGTCCCTGCTGTCCTCTAGAAAGGCCAATTACCTATATGAGAAAGTGAATATTTCACCACTGAAGGGTATTATGAGGTCTCCTTTCCTCCACTCAGTCAGAGTGGAATATGTATGTTACAGTTTTGACTGCCAGAAAATTTCAAAACAAGCAAGTGATGAGTATCACAGTTATTTCAGGGAATCTTTCATCTCCACTAATGATTAAGAAACTGTTCTAAAAATGTACAGTACTTCACATTGCTTTTTGTATAAAGCCTAGTTCAGTGAGCTGCTGAGTGTCTGCTGAATTTATTACATCTTAGGAGTACTGAATAAGTCCCTTGCTGTACTCGCAGCCATGAATCTCTTGGGAAATATCTTTTTGAATGGCCAACAACTCACCTTAATTTGCTAGAACCACTTGGACACCTTGCTAATTTTATTTAGCACACAGTGGTAGAGCAAGGAGAGTAACTGACTTCTGTGGGTTGCTCAAGTTTTCTCATTTGTGTTATGAAACTTTTGCTCATTTATCTTGATTAAGCACTACATTTCAGTGAGCAGTCTTTTCTTCTGGGGTCTTTTTCTTTTTTTTTCCTCTGTACTTCTCTTTTTATTTCCTACTTCTTTTCCTGGTGTCTTTCCTTGTCAGTACACCCTAGCAGCCAAGAAAGCACACCACTTTTTGGCATGCATTAAAACACAGCATAGCCAGCTGACCAAAGAACAGTAATTAAATCTTCTCCTACGATGGGAGGCTGAGAGAGCTGGGACTGTTCTGCCTGGAGAAGTGAAGACTCAAAGGGGAACTTGTAAATGTTTATAAATACCCGAAGGACAAATGTAAAGAAGGCAGAGCCAGTCTCTTTTCAATGGTGCCTGGTGACAGGACAAGAGATCATGGGAACAAACTGGATCACAGGGTTCCATCTAAATATTAGGATGTTCTTTACTGTGCAAGTGATGGAGCATTGGTACAGGTTGCCCAGAGAGGCTGTGGAGTCTTCTCCTTGGGGATCTTCTAAAGCCACCTGGACATAGTCCTGGACAACCTGCTTGGGGTGTTCCTGCTTGCACAGGGGTTGGGCCAGATGGACCTAGACATCCCTGCCACCCTCAGCTGTGCTCTGATTCTGTGATTCTCCCACTATATTTAGAGCTGGAACAGCCTTACCTTGAATACTGTGTGGAGAACACTTGGGTTGTAAAAAGAGAAGGCTCGGAGGTGACACAATTGTTCTCTACAAGGATGGGAAGCAGAGGGAGTTGCCAGTCTCTTCTCTTTTGTCACCAATGACAGGATATCAGATTGGGTATTTGGAAAAATTTCTCTGCAGTGAGGGCAGTCAAACACTGCAACAGTTTCTCCAATGAGGTGAATGATGCCTTACGGCTGTCAGCGTTCAAGTACCATTTGGATGACACCCTCAATAATTTGCCCCGAAACTTTCGATTAGCCCTGAAGTGATCTGGCAGTTGGGCTTGATGATCTTTTCAGATCCATTCCGCCTACCCTTCTATTCTATTCTATTCTATTCTATTCTATTCTATTCTATTCTATTCTATTCTATTCTATTCTATTCTATTCTATTCTATTCTATTCCATTCCATTCCATTCCATTCCATTCCATTCCATTCCATTCCATTCCATTCCAGGCAACTTTTTGATGTCTTTTTCTTACTCCTTTCCATTTCTTCATTCTTTCTTCTGCTTTGTGTACTTGTCACATCCTCTCTGCTAACATTTCAACAGACTGTCCCACAGTTAATCATCTAGTGATTTTTTTCATGTAGTTACTCTTTTTCTGTTAGACTCTTACTTTCCTGCTATTTTTTTTTTTTGCAGTCACCCCAAGAT
Organism: Pavo muticus; assembly: GCA_016647715.1. Taxonomy (NCBI): domain Eukaryota; kingdom Metazoa; phylum Chordata; class Aves; order Galliformes; family Phasianidae; genus Pavo; species Pavo muticus. Next base: position 512,001 of record JACDJE010000476.1, on the reverse strand, counting down.
GCAGTTCAGTAGCACTTCCTGTATTACTGATAAACTACAAAATTGTTCTCAAAAGTATATATATATAAAAAAAAAAACAATGAACTTTTGCCAAGTTTTGCACCATGTCAGGTTCCTATCCTGTGCATTGCTACCATTAACATTCTTTTCTGAACAATTAGGATGATCTCAGATGGAAGTATTATGTAGACATCAACAAACACTTGAAAAAAAGGATTAATTAGTGGCATAGAGAAAAATGAGAAATGTTAACCAGCTTTGATAACTAATTTGTTAGCTTTATAGAGAAAGATAATATATTAGATAAGAGCAGTATGGCATATCTCATCTATCTGCAACTCAGTGAAGTGATAGGAATTTTGTAATGAGGGAATGACTAGCAACATTGAAGAGGACAAACAGAACAAAAAAGAAAAATTGACTGAGCTGTCATAGTGGATGGCCTTACAGAGAACAGTATTACAAATAAGATTAGGATATTATGTCAAATATAATAATATCTTTTTTATAAGTCACTTTTTTATATATGATTATTTTAGACATTCAGAATATGAAAATAAGCGCAGCAGATTGATGCAGTTATTAAAAAAACCCACAAATCCAGTCTTTAAGATATTTCAAATGTTCCAAGGAATAATTTCTAAGTATTTCTACTACATATAGGAAAGAATGAATACACAAGGAGAGACACCTGATCAAATTGCTGTGCTTAAATCCGATTAGCTAAGTTGAAAAAAAGATTAATTAAAAGATAAAAACAATCTAGCTTGCCTGATGCAACAGGGAGCATCTCTTTTCCTAGAACACACTGAAAGGACTTGATCAGTTGGATCTTCAGTGAAGGCTGAATTAAAATGTCATCACTTCTTTTACCATAACAATTTTAAAGTCCATATACCTGGAGAATAAGAGGAGAGAGAAAAAAAAAGAGGGCCACGATTGCATGAAAACAATCAGACACTAAGCACATATGAATAAAGAATATATATATCTGGTAGAAGTATCTGAATGTTTTAGTTTGCACTATAAGTAGAAAGGGTTAGAAATGATTGGTTTTAAGAAGAATTTTGCTATATTTTTACACAGGCTTTTGTAGCATGATACAAAACAGTATTAGCTGACCTGAGAGGTTCTTTCCAGTTCAATATCCTCATGGGTATTGCAAGCTAAATACAACAGTGTACCTGAAAGCTATAGATTTTTTTTTTAAACTGTAGAATAGAGCCATGATAGATTAGTTCATATTGCTCACCCAATTTGTATTGCATCACTGGTTTTATAGAGGTAAAAACTGAAGCGTGGGCTTAACTCTGAACAAAGCTTATCATTCAAAGTGCATTATACCTTACATACAATGTACAGTGTGCCTTAGGAGCAACAAAGAATATTACGACTGGTCTGTATATGCAGTGTATTTTGACATTTATTCTATCCTTGCTTTCTATGGAGAACAGTCAAGGGAGAAAAGTAACATGAAAACAACTTAATCTCAGAGGCTAAGAGTTGTGGGCTCATCTTTTTCCTTCCCTACACAAATATTAAGTCCAAATGATATCCTCAGGAAATCCAGTGATGTAAGCCTAATATTCATTGCTTAGATATCTTTCATAATATAGTTTCAGACTTGTAAACAAAATGCTATTTGAATGCAATATAATCATATATTAACACAATTTACGTTCCATAAGTGAAGTATTCTGGTCCAGATTTGGTGCAGAGAATCAGGGAGTCAAAAAAGAGCAACAAAGCCACTTTGGAAGTAGAAATTGCGTCAATATGATGGAAAGACAGGATGGGATGAGGAAAAATGAAGGACAGGAAGAGATTTAAATCACTTTTTGCTCACTATTATATACACGATAGAACAACGTTACATTCTTGGACTTGTGCTCTTTATAAAATTACTTCCAAAACCAATTTGTGCTTATATACATCTCTTGCAGTTCTTATTTCAGTGGTATTCTGAAAAATAATCTTGCTCACAATCCTCCATAAATTCATATGGTTCCAGATGTTTTATCATTCTCCTGAATATTGTTTTAGTAGGGAAAATGGAAGGCCAAAAGACATGCTAGAGCAATTTAAAGATATCTCTTTTTATTCAGATGAGCTCCCTCAAGGAATAAGTAGTTTTGTAAGCACATTAATATGGTATGAGGCCCAGGGCAATGAAGATTCATTTCTGTTACCTGGATCCTTTTCTGAAACTAACTGTCTGGCTTTAATACGCTAATAACCACAGCTTCCTATTTGCAGAAGTGCTTTGGTAGATGAATCTGGAAGAGACTTTGAGGGTCTCAGTTATTTTCCTGCTGAGGCTGGGTGAGTGCTAAGGAAAAATCTCTATTTATGTTACGTGACTTTATCCAAAGATTCCAATGGCAGAAAGGTCCACTATGTTGAGAGCTCTGTAAGTGCTTTAGATTAAAGACTATTTAAAATATATATTTATATAAAGGAAATTTGTTTTGGCTGCTTTGTGTATTGACCTCTCTGCAAGTCCTTTCCGGATGGAAGCGGAGCAAGCCTATTCTTTTTTTTTTTTTTTAAGAACCTTTAGCTATTTCTGGTTACTTTCTATGTTTATAGAGATGTGTCATTTACTAAGGTGAGCTGCTTTGCATCTTCACTAAAAATTGCATTCAAGCAGCATCAGCTCAGAGGAGAACAGGGAATGGCATGTTATCACCTCTAGACTTGTGTTTCATCAGGTCAAGGTTGAAGCATGCCAGGGGAAAAATGTGTCTGACTGCTGCTTGCACTTTGTTTTCTTTGTGACTGCATAAAAGGACTTCAGTCTCCAGAGATATAATTATAGCAACTTTCACAGGAACTAAATCTTTGCACACAAAGCTGGCATACAGACGAAAAAGATACAAAGCGAACAAGAAAAACCTTGGGATTTTGGTACGATTTCTTGACCCTAGTGGAGAGCCCTCTGTCCTAAAAGGCTGTGAAAGAAATTCAGGTTCTGTATATCTTTTACTTCTGTCAGGCATAATTGGCATTTGGGAGGATAAGCAGCACTGTAGTTAGAAAGCATTTGTCAATAAGTGCATGTGTAACCAAAGCTTAAGCCATGCAGGCCAACAGTTGGTCTCTGACAGAAAGCAGCAAACTAGAATTGACAGCCCAGAGCTGAAATATTAATCTTTCTCTTCTGAATTTCCAAGGACTACCCACTCTGTACTATATCTTAAATTAATATAAAAGATCTTAAAATGATCACAGTTACATATAAGTGAACTAAGAGCTTTTATTTAGCTGTCTAAAATAAGAGACAAGGAAAGCTTAATTGAAAGATGTGGCTTTTACATCTAGATATATACTACATAAAAAAAGAAGCACCAGTCTATATTCACATCATAGTAATAAAAGTATAACAAATCAAAAAAGAACACAGCTTATTAGAAAGCATACAGTTGCCATTTTAAACGCTTTGAACAACAATATGATCCTTAGACTTTCAGTAACAACTGACAGGGGTAATCTACTGTGTAATAACAATGTCCCACTGGTTGAAACATCAGCATTGACAACACAGGCAATAAAAATTTGGACAATCCTGCACTTCTCAAACCTGGTTGACCTGCTTTCTTTATAGGCAAGAGGGCTGTGAAAAATGTTCACTGCTAAGGTAATTTAAATTAAAAAAAATCAGGTAAACAAAAATAGGTCATATTCATTACATTGAATAAGCTTCCTGGATCACTTGATTGTAGTGTTCAGCCCTCATCAGCACAGACTACCAGAAGCAAGAAATTCTATAACTGGACAATTACAGACGAATGTGTTTAGGAGGTTATTCTCTTCCTACCACATTTAATTACTCATCAGTTTATGCCCTGAGGCATGAAGGCTTGAATTTTTATTATTTTATCCTACTTAATATTCACATTTCTGAATATTCACAGTCTTCATATCAGAATTGAAGCTAATATGCATTTTTAGCCATCTGTCTTGTGTTGACTATTGATTTCTGACAATGAGTATAATTGCTGGATAATACATTTGTAACAAAGCATTTTCATTTCTAACTTTTAGATATAATTTAAACTGAATATACCTTTTTTCTTGAAGTAGGAAAGGACAAAGCCAATCTTACTTTCATACCTTTATGAAGTTCCTTCTAATTCATTTGCACCCATGTTTGAATGAAGAAGATTTTTCAGTTTGTCTTGGATTTTAACTTTTCTCCTATTTAAGTCTTTTCTTCAGATAGCTAATTTCACAATTGATGCCCTATCTTTAACATCTCTGTCAATTTTTTTTCTTCTGAAATCCTAATATTAGAATAGAATATTTTACAGGTGGGTATTCTCTGTTTTAGTTTTAGTTTTTAGTCCCTCTTTTTCCCCACCTGTTGTTCCTCCCCTCAACAGTCTATAACAAGCCTTGTATAATCACAAAATGTTCTTCCCCCCAATCCTATGGGGAGTACTGTATTCCTAGGCAATGACTGCAATGCAAAAATGACCTGGAAAGTATTTACCACTGGCTAATGTTGATGCCGTATCTTCCATGGGGCTAAGACTCTCCTGGAACAGCCCTGAAAGGATCAGGTTTCTCTACTGGGCTATGGGTGTTCCACCCTGACCTTGGTGCCTTCTTGCTCTTCTAGACTTGTGGATTGATTGTTGATGGGCTAGTGGTTCCTGGGATGGGAGTAGGTGTGGACATGGCATTTATATCTCACAATCTACTACTTTACAGTGACCAGTGACATTGTTGGAGCTGTCAGCAATGATACCCAAGTGTCTTTCCTAGGTCCTTTCCATTATTTAAAATGTGGTTGTGTGCATAAATAAAATAAATTAATTTCTGATAATCTGTCAGTCATACATGGAATTGCTAATACATACAGCTGTAGTTAGCCACAGATTCAAAATAACTGGAAATAATCCAAATATCTGATAAATCACCCACCAGATAGATTCGATTCTCCAGTGTGTATTTTAGCTCAGTGTGCTAGAACTATAACACATATTAACATGTTACGGAGTTGTGTTTTAATTCTCCTGCATCCTACAGACAATATATCCTCAGATATTTAAAAAGTAGAGATAGTTTAAGTAGATATCCTCTAATTCAAATACCAGAACCAAACAAGTTTTCTATATTTTCTTGTGTAAGTAAAACAAAATAATTTCCTGATGCAATTTCTTCTCACAATTTTATATTTGTTGAAGGACAATTTTACTTTTGTTGTTTAACTTTTGCTGGGATTAATAACTCTTATGAATGTGTAAAGCAGTAGCTGACGCCAGTTTGCAAAACCACAATGGTCCAGATCAGCTTCTTTATCTGAAGAAAAATTACACTGAGAATTTTGGAACATTTGTGTGTAAACGACAATGAATCTTTTTGTTTGTTTGTTTGTTTCTGTTAGTAGTGTAAGAACACAGTGAAAGATGGTTCCTTGCATGCTGCACCAAATCTTTTGCAGGTTTCAGATATCACACAATAGCCACTGAGAAGCCTAGATTTTTTTGAGTTGACAGTTAGTGCTGTCATAGCTGACTAGTTTTATGAAATGATGGGATTGTCAGAGTCTAAATTTAATTTTCCATGACCTTGAGATGGAATAGCTGTAAGATTTGTGACAAGAAATAGAAAACCACAGTTTTAGGCTGTGCAAGTTTGTCTTCAGTGAGATTAGAGAACATTTTTTGAAAGTAAATGTTTTTCATTGTTAGCCTAGTATGTGGTTTGTTTTTTTTTTCCAATAGCATTTTTTTTCAAATAGCTCCCTGTAATTTATCAGTTAATACATTATGTTCCAATTTTGCTGGTGCCTTGTGGTCATTTTGTAAAATTAGCCCAAGAAGATTCCACTTTGAGAGATCCAGTTGTTGATTAAGAGCTTGAGATATCAATAATATTTTAATTCCAGCCCCAGGACTTTTACTGGTGATACAACTGTAGGTATCTTGTTTCTTATTTCTATTTATTTGTTTTATTCAATACCTAGCTCTTTTCTTCAGAGCATGTAGCAGTAATGAAGCTGTAGCACGAACTACCTTTATGTTGGAGCTACTAAAAAGATCGCAGGGCCTTCTGGAAAAGTCTTGAGTAGAAAATTGCATATAACATCATAAACAAAAGTTTTCAGGGTGGACAACAACCGGTAACCCAATTTTCACTTTTAAAAGAATTTCTTGAAAACATCCTTTTCCCAGATTATTATTAGTAGAGATATTTAGCTTGATTTCAGAACAAAGATATTTATCAACATTTCTTATCAAGAGAAACTGTCATAAGTTCTGCTAATTTTTCTCCCAATTCCATTACAAATATCCACTTTATGTAAGCTGTCAGCCCTATATGCTTCAAGAAGTAGCAAAAAGGTGATTTCTGTCTTGTTCTCCTGTCTGTCATGAGTTTTAAACAGGTGGCTGTTTTCCATTGCTCCTCATCTTCCGTAAAAAATACCTAGAATGATTTTATAACAGATTGTTTCACTAATGGATGTGACTTAATATTTCTATCTGATGCTGTGTGAGGTTTGATGGAATGTGAGGGATATCATAGCAGTGTTTAACATTTTCAAACTGAAATCTTCAAAAGTGGTCATTCACTAAGGAAATATGACTGAAACCAATGATGTGAATAAGTTGATTAGCATATTCAGTGACATATTTTTGGATCTATATATTAATTGTCTCTGCCAAACTTGTTAAAAAAGTAAAATAGCAAGATGGACAGCAAAATAGATTCACTCAGATGGTCCTTGGGCTTCCCATCATGATTTGTTTTGCTGTAGAAAGATATTTGTTTGCTCAGGCTTAGAAGACATTATTTGTACACTTAATGTCAAATCTACTAATCTGGAAAAAATACACTGTCTGAAGAGTACTTGAGTGTGTATCTCATCTTTTTCTACTGCTTTGGAACAGTTGTAGATATCAAGAATGCTTATTTTCTGTGCTTTGATTTGTCAGATTATAAGTTCATTTGTCACGAACACTGAAAGAAATGAACACCAGAAAGATCTGTTAACATCAGTGGTGATAATGAAAAAGATGACAGCAGCAAAGAAAACAGATATTCTCTGCTATATTATTCTTTCATATTATACTAGATTATTCTTTACTGAGGTCAATCTTCTTACCTCTGAAAAGGTGAGGCCTTTGGTTTATCTCACTGGGAGAAGAATGAGACTTTCAGTACTCAGAACATTGTTGCCTTAATAGAGATTTCCTGACATTTTCTAACTTTATATTTTGGAAATTGGCAGGCAGTTTAAACAATGAACAGCAAAGGGTTTTGTAGTACCAAATGCAGTGACAAGCTGGGAAGGAGTATTTACAGCACTTCGATACATCTTGACCATCAGCCAGCAGTGTGCCTTTGTGGCCAAGAAGGTTGATGATATCCTTGGGTGTGTTAAAAAAAAGCATGGGCAGTAAGTCATCCTCTACTTTGCCCTAATGAGGCCACATTTAGAATACTGCTTCTAGCTCTGGGCTCCCCAGTTCAAAAAAGACAGGGATCTCCTAGGAGGAGTCCAGCAGAGGGACACAAAGATGATTAAGGGCCTGGAGTATCTCCTATATGAGAAAAGAATGAGAAACCTGAGTCTGTTCAGCCTGGGGAAAGAAGACTGAGAGGGAATCTTATCAATGCTTATAAACATCTAAAGAGCAGGTGTCCAGTGGATGGGGCAAGACTCTCTTTGCAGATGCCCAGGAAAAGGACAAGGGGCAATGGGCACGAACACAGGAAGCTCCATCTTAACATGAGAAAAAACTGCTTTGAGGGAGACAGAGCATTGGAACAGCCTGCCCAGAGAGGTTGTGGAATCTCCTTCTCTGGAGATATTCAAAACCCACCTGGACTCTTTCCTGTGTGACTCTAGGAAACCTGCATTAGCAGAGGTTTGGACTAGGTCCCTTCAGAGGACACAGGTCCCTTCCCTACAGAGGTCCCTTCCAACCCCTACGATTCTGTGATTCTGGAGTGAGGGGTGTATCTGAAATCTACTAAGAGTTTTGGTATAAATGGCCTTGTATATACTTGAGAAGACTGAAATAATTGTTCAGTGAGAGATTTATGAGAAGGTAGACTGAAATAATTATTCAGTAAGAGATTTATGAGAAGTGAAAGTGGTGTTTCTGAAGAGCTAGTGGTTGTTCTGAGAGTGATGTCACAGGTGGGAGAGTAGAATAGAAAAAGAATGAGAAAAGAAATGAAAGAGAGGTTAAAGATCTATTAATAACAAAGGAACCAAGTGGAGTGACAGTAGAGAACGTATTAAAAAAAAAAATGACAGAATGGAAGAGAAAAATAGAATGTTAAAAACAAAAAACAAAAAACAAAAAAAAACAGGAGTGCAAGAGTACAGAGCTATATAGCATGTCACCATCCAGATATGTTTGGAAGGATGGCCCACTGATGCATTTTCCTTCCTGGTAGACCTCTACACTGCTTAAAAGGATGAAAACTATTTGAATGCAGCTTCTTTTCTGCCTCACATGATCAGCATCTGGAGTTCAGATCATAAAGGTGGCTGCAGCCCTACTAATGAAGTGTGTGAGACAGGAGCAGGAGAACATGAAACATGGATCGCTGAGTGAATTTCTTGCTTTGGACTTTGACCTGGACAGGTGCAAACACTTATATTACAAAATAGGTATTTGATAAAAGACATTTTGAAGCACATTTAAACTTCTCGTACTTAAAAATCACCACCTAGTAGGACAGCATGAATGGTGATATACCAAATCATTTCATAAGTCAGAGTTCTCATCAGTGTCTCCACTGAAAAATAAAATGGTCAAGGCCTGACTCCTGGCAATGAACTTAACTAGAAGGGCTATGCTTATTTTACAACTGAGTTTTCCAGGTGGGTGGCTAAATCTAAACCGCCTGCTGGAAACACTCTTGTGCTAGGAACACTTGGAGAGTGATAGTTGGCATGAGTGATGCAGAGACTGCGTAAACAGTAAAGATAATTATAGGACCATGCCCAGGCTCTGGCACTGTTTCGTTTACTTGGGCAGGCCTCTAATCCCAAGTTCACTCCAAACTAGAGCAGGAACAATGGTTGTTGTGTTATGGTGCTACCATGCATCATGTTCAGAAACCTGCGTAACAATTCTGGCAGCAATGTTAATATACTGCTTATTTAGATGTTGCATACTCTGTTTTTTGTTTGTTTGTTTGTTTGTTTGTATCTTTGTTTTCTTGGCTTTATTTCACTCTGAATTACAACTGCAAGGCTTTTCAAGGTATTTCATCAGGGAAGAAACTGATGTTGAGCCCTTAGGGAGCACAACACAACAGAAACACAGAAAGGAAAGGACCAGACAGGAGGGAGCAGTCAGTCCAAGAGAAAGTGTTCTGAGAGCCCTGGCAGGTGTTTTTTTAATACCTCAGAGAAGTATAGACCAATGTTTCATTTCTTAGCAGCTTTAATCCAGCAACTCTTTTCTTGACTCAGAAAGGCTGGTGGTACTGACAATCATTAACACTCATCTAGATCTGCTCCTATTTTGCATGCGAGGATATGAAAAGCACAGAGCAAATGCTTATTGGAAATACAAGTTCTTAAATTATATAAAACCTGGGAAGCCTACCCAGTGTTAAGAGTAAGTAGCCAGAGAGCATCTCTGCTCCCAGAGGTTTGCCTGCCAGGTCTTGGGGGCAGCTTAGAGCTGGCACAGCTGAGGATGGCACATTCAGTGACCCTGGGCACAAGCTCTCAGATTCTGTGGGGCAGCAATGCCCATGTCCAGCCTCTGGTCCAGAGGACGTACTTTCAGCTAGCTTCTGTCTGAGCTTCAGATCTCTCTACTCCACAGCTGTGTGCCTGGCTGCGGCACACTGAGACAGGCCCACCCTCAGGCCAACACCCCGACTTGGCCCATCTCTGGTGAGCTGTCCCCTGCCCAGGGCTGGGGCTGTTCCTGCTGCCTCCTGGCTGCCCTGCTACCAGGCCTTGCATAGCCGTCCCAGGATGAGTCCCCATCTCTCCAGGGGAACTGCCAGTTCTGGCAAAACTTATACAGTAAGTCTGACATTTTGCATATCTAAGGGTATAGGAACCTGTTTACATTGCCATGTTGCTCCCAGTGTAATGTATGTGATGCCCTGATAGACTCTGCAAACAGCCAGCTATGCCACTTCAGGGAACTCCACAGCAGAATGTCTTGTGAAAGAAGGCCACACATTATACTGTCCTTTACCTGATGTGTATCTTAGGAGGCTTCCCGTGTTTGTTTGTTTGTTTGTTTTTGGTTTTGTTTTTGTTTTCCCTTTTCTACTAATTTCATTTCAGAATTAAAATTTAAATTTCAAATATCTCCTGGGGACATAATAACTAGTCCATAATAACATCTGATTCAGAGTCCACTGGGATATTTTTCTCTGTCCATATATTACTAAAAGTTAAACTTCCTTGAACATGAAGAGATAAGGCGTGGGTGGAGAGTGAACCTCATGGGAGCATGACCTAACTAGAATACCTGTGTACAATCATTTTTGGAACCTGAAAGGTAAAAATGCTTGGAGAATTTGAGATATTTTTACCACAGTTCCAAAAATGTAACCTTTTCACTGTTTTTCACTTTGGTTAATGTGATATTTTCCCTTTCATAATGAATAAGTGTAACAAATGACCTTTAGATTTAACTTGATTAACTTGATTATTCATCATTAAAATATTGTCTGTCACCCTCCATATGGAAAGTATGTAAATTTACTCAGATAGTGGGGATGTGCTGTTCATGCCAAAACATTTATACTACTATTTTATTATTTCTGAGTTTACCTCTATATTGTTTATACAAGGAATTTTCCTCAGGAATAATATTATAATAAGATTCTGCAAATCAGTAATTGAGGATTTCATAGTGAATTTTTTTTTGCCATCATTGAAATGCTTTGAAGAGGTTATTTAGCTCACTAAATGCTAAATGCATACATAAACACAAGTTGAAATGCAATTTTGTTTTACAGTTAGTATGTATTCATTATTTCTTATCTAAGTCATATTTTGTTCTTAGGGCTCTTGACTTTACAGAAAGGGTTGTTAAGCACTGGAATAGGCTCCCCAGGGAGGTGGTTGAGTCACCATCCCTGAATGTGTTTAAAAACCGTTTGGATGTGTTGCTCAGGGACATGTTTTAGCGGAGGGTTGTTAGGGTAGTATGGTTAGGTAGTGGTTGGACTCGATGATCTTGAAGGTCTTTTCCAACCTGAGCAACTCCATGATTCTATGATTTACTGATAGTTACTTCATTAAATTTTTGCACAGCAACTAATAAACTTGAGCAATTTACTTTTAGTCAGGAATTTTCTAATCAGCTGTACACTGTCCCTGACAACACTTCTATGGTTTTAAAGTTAACCTTCAGTACTTCTAGAAATGTCACCATGGATTTTAATGTTTGGACTTCACGAATGTCGACGGTTTACGGGCTGGTTTGGCCCGGTTCCGTGACTAGCAGGGCAGAGGGATTTCGCAAAAATCCGCGCCTCCGGAAAAGGGAAACAGGGGACCCAAAATAATTAAAAATAAAGTGGCGACGATCTGAGGAGAAACAAACTGATTTACTAAATATGGTATCGGAATACAAGATAACACACTATAATACAATATAATTAGAATTGAAGCTAATAAATCAAATATAATGAGAGAGAGAGATTGTCCGAAAGCTGGATAGGCCTCACCATAACGCTGATGAGATGCACAGTCCAGTCGAGCAGCAGGGAGAGAGTCTGACGAAGAAGAGCCCGGTCAGATGACCTACCAAGGCCTTATATCTGTCCCCCCTGAGCAGAATGATAACAGCACAACGAAGAGTCTTCTGGGGAATGTAGTTCTTCTTCTCTGGGGATAAGTACGCAGAACACTTTTAACTCCCAGTGCACTACATGATATTATGATGTGGAATACCGATAACCAAAAATCATAAAACCATGACATTCCACCCCTTATTCTACATCACTCCATCATGCTTTATATATACATACAAACCATAATTAACAAGCATAAAACACACGCACACACAAATCTATCTATATACACATGAAATTACTGACTGCACTCCCCCAACATCAAATTCCCTTGTGGTACACATTGAACATCCCCATTTTTCTGCATCACCCACCAAGTGGACCCAGCTCCCTACATACTGTTAAGGGAGATAAGGTCCCTGTAGCACATGTAAAGAACATGTTGGGAAAAGTGGTTTGGGTCTTTCCAGCTTCTGGGAAGGGCAAACCTCTTCATGGAACTGTTTTTGCCCAGGGGCCATAGGTTTTGAAATTAGATGTCCATAATATGTTAACAGACTAGTAACAAACAATGCAGGAATATAGTCATGCCTTGAAGTTCAGTGGAAAAAATGGTTAAATATAATGACTGTCAGCAAAAGATGGACGCCTGTTTTTCTCTTTCTGAAATGAAATCTAGTAAAATGGAAATTCTTCCTTCAGAATGTAAAGTGACTATGTAATTAAAACTCTGTTGTAGTTTCTATAGCCAGGTACTTTTGGTAACGCACTGTTATTCTTGCACAGCTTGAAACACCAAGTAACCAGAGAATTCATACTCATTTCCATAGCCCCTTTGCTGCCCTTCCATCCATCTCCTGCAGACTCTTTGTTCAGAAATCTGGCCCCTCAGTTTTGTCCTCTGAGAAACCAGCAGATCTGTCTGATCCCTCCTCAGAGTGCACATCTAACTGGAAATTAGGGATGCAGTAAGCTATTCTCCACAATTTAGGGTGGAGTGAATTGCTGTGTCCCTCTATGGATCTCAGAGGAAATCTGAATTATGAGATATTAGAATCTGTGAAGGAAGGTACAGGAGTGTAATTAAGACTATAGGGTTTATATGTCTGCTACCTTGAAATTAGACAAAAAAATAATACTTTGTGATCATAATTCAATTCAGTGTCTCTTTATACGTGCTAATTCCTCTAAACATTAGTGAGGCCATTATACTATGTTATTAAAATGCTAATGTAACTTCAGTTATCTTTCAGATAATGTGACTAGTATGTGTAACTGAAAATGTAGCAGACCTTAATTTAACGTGTTTATTCACTATTAGAATTCATCTGTGATGGTTTGTATTGGTGTACATGTGAAAACATGATTGTATGTCTTTCACAAGTAACCACAGGCCATTTCAGATTGGTTAAAGTGATTATTAGTGATTAGATACAATTTGCTGTCAGTAAGCAGTTTCCAAAATCTGCTGCACACAAGGTGTCACTCTGACTAGAGCAAGGGGGTCCCACTGAGCACAGCAATTGAGAAAGAAATCCTCGGTCCAAGAGGACATACTGAAGAAAAAACGTCATGTGAATTTAAATGACTGGGAAATGGAGAATAAATATTTTTTGTAATTATTTTAAAAACAGCTCAAGCTAGCAGCATTTTGTATGACTTTGCAAAGCAAAGACAAATATAGTTGAATGATACTCCTTCTCATTGAAGAATCTAAACTCTAAAGTAGCTATTACTAGGATCAATATGTTTCAGTTGAGGCAAGCATAAATACATAACTTGAGATAATTCATTGTTTATAGGCAGGAATTTTTATTTTGTTTCATTTGCTTTCCCTCCCTTCATTTTTGTTCATCAGATTTAATAAGCCTTAACGATTTAGCTTCTACCTCTATATCCTGCAGTATTGTCCGCTGAAACATGATGCATCAGAATATGGTTTATGAAATGACTTGCAGTTCCTAAAAGCTTTTCTTGTTTTCTCACATCTATATTCAGATGACTCTGGACTTAACAATTGCTTTTAATTAAAATATTTGTAATAATAAAATTATATTGTATAAATAATGTGCTTTTTAATAAGGTTCAAATAGACTTTCAAAATAGATTTTCAAGTGAAAATAAACCAGAAACATAGTTACTTACCAGGTGGCAATTTACTTTGAAACCTTGAGTAGAAAGACTGAATTCTTCCTCAGCACTCCCTTCCAGCTCCATTGTTTTCAGATTACCTGTAAAACCAAGTAATTAATTCTGGGCAGGGATCTTATGTCAGGTGACCTTGAACATACATTTCTCAGCTAATACTATTAGCTGAGAGTGTGTTACTTTTATCACTTCCACTTTGACGACTGCCCCAACAATGCTTCTGTCTCCGTGCTTGTAAATCTATGAAAGCTCGTGAGAAGACAGATTACTATACTTATGGCAGAACTCCAGACTAATAAAGGAAAAGGCTATAGTTATTCAAACCAAGTTCATCTAGGTGTGATGACCGTAAGAATGGATGGTCAAGGAAAAATAATGGGACAAACACATATGCTATTCTGAAATTTATCCCAGCCTACAACTGTGTTCATGTCATAGTAATTCATGATCCTGTTGTAATTTGTCTGTTTACTAACTTCTCTTTCTTTCAAGTTCTTGTTCACTCTCTCATTGAATCTATGTACATTTCTTCCAGTCAGCATGGACTTTGGCACACTATTCCACTGGTCTGATATCCAATCAGGGAACAAACAGTTACTTTTGTTTGTTTTGAGTTTTATTCCTGCTAACTTCAAATGGTAGCTTATAAATCTTTTGCTGGAAGAGGCAATGAATACTTGAACCCTATTCACCTTCTTTATGGCATGCCTATTTTGTGGATCTCTATTACATCTCCGTAAGCCACCTCTTGCTCAGGTTGAAGGGTATCAGCCTAACCCATTTTTCATATGAAATGGTTTGGCCCGACAGAAATTGTGTCATAGCTTTGAAAATCCTTACTGATTTTCTCTGAATATTTTTCAGTTCTAAAATGACATCTCCCTTTTTGTTACTCCCCTATCCATCATTGTTCTGTTGCCAACTGTTTAACATTACACCCTGTTAATGTTTTCATTTCATGTTTTTTTTTTCCATCTCTTAAACTTGGCTGATTTAATCAAGCCTGATTTATCTGAGGAAGCAGGTGACAGCAATGAAGATATGACTGTTCAGAAGGATGCAGCAAGAATGTTCACACTGACTGATTTACATGGGGCATTTAGGATAACAGTTGAGGGAGATGATATCAACAAATAGCAAAGCATTAATGCAAAGGATGATGAACACAGGGATTTGAATGCATTCTGAATATTCAGTGTATATGATGTGGTGTGGCTAATTGGATAAAATTCCCTTGTGACTTCTTTTCTCAGTCTCAGCTCTCTCAGCCTTTCCACCAGTCCCTTCACAATTTTTGTGGCCCTTTTATGGACTCTTTCCAGTACATCCTGGTCTCTCTTGTATTGAGGAGCCCAGATGTTGTCATAACACTCCAGGTATAAACTCACCAGCGCTGAGAAAAGGGCAAAGACCATTTCTGTCAGCCTGTTGGCAATGGTTTGCTTATTACAGCCCAGAATATCATACCTTCTTTGTGGGAAGGGCACGTTGCTGGCTCGTGTTCAAATTGGTGCCCATCAAAATCCCCTTTTCTACTAGGCTGATTTCTGGATGGGTGGCCCCCAGTACGTACTGATGCCTGGGGTTGTTTTTCCCCAGACACAGGACTTTTATGAGGTTCTTATCATCCCATTTTTCCAGCCTGCAGAGGTTCCTCTGAGTGGCAGCATGGTGCATCAGCCACTCGCCCTAGTTTTGTGTCATTAGTACACGCTGAGGGTTCAGTCTCTTCCACTATCCAGATATTTAGTGAAGGTGCTAGGCAGTACTGGACTCAGTATTAACCTCTGGCATACACCATTAATTACTGGCTTTCTTATAGACTTTGTGCTACTGATGACCACCTGCTGCACCAGTTTTCATTCCACATCTCACAGTATGGACATTTTCATGGTAGATCTGTGGCTTGTAGTGCCTGCATAATGGTTTTTCCTACCATAGTGACATAACAGGCTACTCATCATCCTTTTTGCTCCTCTTCCCCTCCAACTCACCCTGCTCTCTGGCTGGGGACAGTGGGACAGACATGATGGGCCTCCTAGCCTGATGGGTCCCCTGCAGCTCTGGATGCCTGACCCAGTGACCTGCTGATCCTTGCCAATCCTTCACACAACTCTTCTGATTCAGCAAGACTCTGGAGGAATTTTTGCTGTTGTGTTAGATGAAGGGTTTTAACAAAAAAGCTTTCCTTCACTTTGCTATTTGCTCCTCAAATCCTTTCCTGGTCTGCATAGAAGTAATTTTAGTACCTAAAGTGTCAGAATATGTGAGAATTTTCATTTTATTTATTTCTGTACAACATTTTGAGAAATATATTCTGTTTTATAATAGCATCTTTTACCTTGCTGAATAGTCATGCTGACTTTATTTTTTCCTTTTCCAAATCTTTTTAGTAGGTGATATGTACTGTTACTATGTTTGCTATATGGCATTGTTCAGAAATCTCCACATTTCTGGGAAGGGTTTAATTGTCTTAACAGTTCCCTTTGGTTTCATTTTAAGAAGCTCCCTTTTTTTCGTAGCTTTCTTCTCTGAAGTAGAGTGCAGCGGTAGTATATCTTTAGCTCTTTGTTGTCTCTGTCTCGATGTTGAAACTAAGTATATTCAGATCAATTTTACGTGGTGGTACTTCTGCTTCATAAGCTTTCCCCTGTAAGATTTTTAACCATTCTATACGTTACTCACTAACGAGATTATTACAGACTTCAGTTCTTTCTGTAATTCTTCAGGGAAATAGCATGCTAGTTTGAATGCCCTTAGGTTTACAAGAAAACTGAATGTAGCACTCCAGTGTATGCATGAACTTACTAACAATCAAACTGCTATTGTAAGAAAATGCGTAGCAATTCCCTCTCCAGGAGTCTATAGAACGAAAAGAATGATCTTGCATCCTTTTGAAAAAAAAAAATAAAAATCTGGAATGTACCTTCTAAGAGAGCATTGTGGGTGGAGTGTACTGAAGATAAAGATGCTTTTGTGAAGCTGTGACCTAGTATCTGAAGTGTAACAGTGGTTTTATATGCTCATTGTTGCTTCCTTGCTTGCTCTGAATGCTTTCCAGGCCATTTTAAATAGCCATTTAAATACCCAGCAGCCACTTTAAATAGCCTTTCCTACTTTTCTTCACACACTAAACAGACATTTTAACATGGATATTGAACTGTGAGTTCTGGATTCTGTGCATAGGCCCAGTCACCTAAAAATCAGGCATTTGAGTTGTAAGCAGCTAAGTCTTTCAGGTTTCATCTTTTAACTATAACCTTCAGTTTAGTTTCGCCAAGCAATAATTAAAGTATAATTTTGTTCTCAAGGCAAACACAACTCAGCTCCATTATGAATATTTTAGGCAAGTTTTCATGTGGATATTTTCATTTGTGGAGTGTGACTGCAATAATATTCGAATTTGAATGACAGTTAAGTATCCTCTACCCTTACCTTCCTGAATGTTGATGTATTCAATGTTGCTAATGGCAATAGTTAAATAGAAAATAGGTTTCTAGGATCTCAGAAATGCATACTAAGCTGTATGAACAGTATTTCCTTTCCTGACAAGGATTCAGTTGTAATATTTCAGGCAAATCTAGATTATCATCAGCACAGAAGTGCCACTGCAGAGGTATACTGATACTTTGAAACAAATTTATGAAGAAAGATTGTACTGTGGCAGTCTGACAATTCTAATTTGAATTAGTGACTTTATGAGAAACAGTCCAAAATCAAGGCATTAGTTGTAAATGCAGGTAGCCTTATGTAAAAACTCAAATGTAATTTACACATATAAAACTGTTACTATAACTATAAATCCACCGACAATCTTTCCTTAGTCTTGAAAAACTGTATTTTTGGATCAAATTCTGAAGCATGAGACTTACCAGAGTAAAAATCCCAAAGCAACCAGGCTCTTTTTCCTACATCTAGTATGCCTAACTATGAAATACAGTATTAAAATACAAAAGGAATTCCTGACATTAATGACTCTGACAGAAAGGGAATGTGATTTAAAAGCTTCTGAAACTTGTTCTCATTGACAGGAGCCTGAAGTTATTTAGTGTAATTTAGTGTACACCAAATTTTTGATAAGGCTAAGTATGGGGGTAGAAACTGCAATAGAACATGTAATAGCTTTTAAATTTCAAGGAGCACAGCGGAATAATATCTATTTACTCTCATACTGTGTTTTCCTTTAGCAGTTTCTTTCATTCTCATCACCACCATCAAAATTCACACCTGTCATGATCTATTTGTGCCTTTGTTTACTGATATTTTCCTCTTTTCCAATCTTCTTGTTTATTTATTTTCTCCTAGACATAAGTATTTTTGGAAGCATTTATTGGATACAATGCTCTGAACAGTGAAATATTATCTTACATTTACTCATTCAGTCTATGGAGAATTATTTGTTTACTTTGAATTCTAAAGCCCTTTTGCAATTTTCTAAAATCTGTAATAATGCAACATCTCATTTCGTTCAAAATGTATTGATGTCTTTGCTTCAAAGATCATCACAGAAACTTTTGTAAAGATCTGAGTACACTTCTTTGCAACTGAAGTAATCCATTCTGTCTTAATATTTCCACTTTTAACTGCTGTATTCTGAAACACTTTTCAAAGAGTAATGGACATGTTCCTTGGCTCTTATTTATGTTTAATGATCTGAAATATCCTCTACCCATTTATAAAATGTAATCCCATTTGAAATGGAGTGAAACAGAACCTAAATGTTTAGAAAACATTCCTTTAGCAAGAGGGAAAATAAAATGCAGAGTATGAAAATTATTTGCTCCAAACCATGTCAAGTCAACTTCACAATTATAGCTGGAAAACATAAAACAGTGCCCCTTAAATCAGTGTTCAGTCCATTGGCTTTTTCTGTCAGCAGTGGTAACTCCCTGCTGTTGCCTTCTGGTTATGAAATACTTCATAAGACATCAGAACACTCTGAAATGACTAATCAGTAAAGAATTTGCTTTGGTCAATGCAGTTTTGTTTCAGCAAGGCTAGCCTTTGAATCAGTTAAGCCCATACCTGAATCACAATTTTTTTAGCTCTATTAATGTTATTCTACCAGCAAGCACTCTCTTTTTCAGTAGTTATCTTTTGCAGTGCTGTTGCTCACAGTCCCTGCTCTTTGAATTGCTAAAGTCCATCCTGTTTGCCAGGGAAGAGGGAGTGTTAGATACTCAGCCCGTCACACGTTCTCAGGTAGAGGGAGGTCTGAGGAGTTGAGGTCCCAAATCTACAAGTGGCTGCCCTACAGACCACCAAAACACAAAGCATTTCTAACAGATTCAGTGATCTATATGCCCTCATTCTGTTAGGAACTAGAATGTTCTTTCTGACTTCTTTCAAATGAACTGTCTTTCTGGGAGTTTTCTTTATTCTAAGTTGAACCTGCAAAGTCCGCTTTCAACTGCTACAGTTGCTGGATATCATGTACTCTGTAGTTCTTTATAAGAAAAATGAACATGTCAACAGTAGAAAAGCCCCAGAAGACAGGAAAAGTAATACCTGAAATCACAAATCAGGAATATTGTGTGAGACTATCACAGCGAAGCAAATGCTCCATGTTCCAGAGAGCCATATCTGCTGTGATCTGTTGTTCTTTATTGGCCAGCTCTGGGCAGTTTTCTACTCAGTCTAAGCACTAATTTACCTAAGTACTCTCAAGGATCTCCACAGACATCAAGTATTCTCTGCGCTGAAGGCCTCTGAAGAAATTTAGGCCATCCAGATATCCCTCTCAGTATCAACTGAATGTCTAAACTGCTAGCCTCATTCCTGATACTAAGGAATTCCTAGAAAAGAGACCATTTCTCTATTAATACTACGAATTCTTGTTCTGTGAATAAAGTTTCAAAATACTATATTGTGTTCATGAACAATGGAGTACGGAAGGAAAAAAACAGAAGACAGAATTGGACAGTAGCTGGCCCCTGGCCGAAGCTTACTTTTGTAGGAAAAAAAGTGTCTGTGAATGTACCCTGTTTAGTGCTCTGAAATACGAAAAAGTTATATTACATATCCATAGAAATCAATTTAAAAATACAAAATAACAATGTAGTACACACAGTAATATCAACTTGGAGCACTTTTTAATATCAATTAAGAGCTGCGGAATATTCTGGTTCAACAGTTCTCAGTTTATGATTATGCAGGGGTGAAATTGATGTTACAAATTTTCAAGAAGTAGGAAATTAAGAGTAATGAAATTACATAATAGCTGGTCAAATCTCTAAGATATATTTTCACTACCCCTCTAGTGTTCCTTTTACTGGAAGAGTGTAAAGGGGTTATCAAATTCTGTGATCGATGTGTGATAAGCATTTATATTCCTGCAAAGTATAGATTAAAATTTAGCTGGAAAATAGCTGAAGCTCTAAAATCCAGTGGTGGAAACCATGCACAACATAGGTGGCAAATGTGTCTGACAATGAAGAGAGGTTATTTTACTTGCAGAAAGAAATGACACACATAGCTGAGGTACTACCATCAAGACAGCTTTGAGCACAGTGAAAAATGCAAGAAAGGTATAATCAGAGAAAAAAACTATAATTTTCCAGAAAAAGATGGGGAGATTGAGAAAAGATTATTTAACAACACAAAGGAGCACTCAATTTAAGTGCCTGGCATACACATTCCTGCACCAATATTGCCTCCTTGAGAGAGTGCTCCTCCCAACAGGTTGCTCGGGCCAGCTGGGGATGGAGAGAAGCATCCTGCAACAGAGCAGACTTGCAGCTCCCATGCTGTTATGTTACAGTGTTAAGGGAGTACATTCACTGCTTGTGTCCTCACTTCTTCCCACACCTCTCTTTCCTCTGATGCAGGAAGATCCTCCCGTCAGGGCAGAACAAGTTCTCATTACCTTCTTTTTTGGGAGACTGTATGATCCTTCCCTACCTTGCTAGGCTATGAGCCATTCTGTCGATGCTCCTGGCCCCAGGAACCTGACCCATCTTCTGGCTGCCTAGTTGCTCTCCTTTTCCCTCTAATATCTGCCATGCTGCCCGAAGAGGTGTAGTGTTTCACCCTTTGCTTGCCCCAGTGTGAAAATATGGTTATTTTCAGGAAGTCAATGTGATTATGTAGCATTTTGTTCCAGATTCTCCTTCTGAGATCTCTAAGAATTCTATTAAATTTATAAAGAGCCAGCCCATGCTGAGGCTGTTTGTAGCTTCATTCTGATGCTTTTCTCTTAAAAGAGATAACAAGGGGATTAAGAAGATAATCTTGTCTGTTTTAGTAGACTGCAAAGCAACAGAAATGCACATGTGATGGCTCACCTTTTGAAATGCGTTGGGCACTGATAAAATTTCTGACCTTGACCCTGACTATGACAATAGTGATAGAATTAGAGAACAGTTGATGATTATAAAAATATTACAAAACCAGAGTCCTTTTGCTTGTGGTAAAGTAAATGAGAAAAGGATGGAGATGGAAGATGAGACAAAAAGTGCTACATCAAAGGTGTGTTGTGAATGCTTTTTTGATGGGAAAATTCACAATTTTTTCATATGGACTTAACTTTCTATTAGTAAAATGCAGTGAATTTTCAGACAGCAAGTCAATTACAGCACTATGAAAACACACATCTAAAAATCAAACTCACATTTCATATTATAGAGTGGTCTTGTACAAGATCTTTTTCACCAGTCAGAGAAGGAAACACAGACAGGAGGGGACAGAAATTTGAGTAAAATCAATCAGATTGCAAGAGCTTTTGAGCTTGTAATGTATTATCTCATTCTATGAACATATATTTTTCATTCTATATAAAAACTAGGTTTTATAGCTGTTACTGTAAGCTCATGTTTTGTGCTTTGCAGCTTCAGTAAGTGAAAAAATAAACCCAGAGTGACTCATTAGTGTGCTTCTTGGAATGGGATGAATTTGATGAACTGTTGTTTCTATTTTTTTGTGGATAACCAAGGATTTCTACATTCAAACTGAGGCCTCTATCTAGCTTTAACAATATTATAACTTTCCCTCCTCAAGACTTGTTGCTGTCATTCTTTCTTATTATTAGTTGAAAAGATTTAAAATTGTATTCCAGTTCCTCAATCTACTTGTGTGCCAGCACTGCTAGTTCTTTTTTCTGTGCTTGGCAGACACAAAAAAGATTCGTGATTAATTATATGTTCCTTATGAACATATATATTTTTTGTATTTCTCTCTATAGTAACACCCAAATATTTTCCTTTCAAATTACATGCCAAGAAATATCTAATTAGCTCTAGATTCTAGAGAGAATCTACTTTTCATGGTAGCATGAATGCATAATGTCATTTTTCAATGGAGTAGACTTCTCCCCCATCCTGGTTTCAGCCAAAACAGTGTTAACAGTACACTAATGTTTGGTTGTTGTTGAGTGATGGCAGTGCACTCAGGGTTTCCAATTCTGTCCCTCATGCCACTTGGGTGGTGAGTGAGCAAATGACTGGTGCTGAGCTGCTGCCAGGTTAAACCACAACGCCCACTTAAACATAGCTAGACTCAAAAAATCTGTTGGAATAACTTGACTAGTGACAATCTAGTTCAATATTTATTTAATGTTCTCTGTGACTTTTCAGATGCAATCTTTGGAAGACCCAGGTGAATCAGACTGGCAAAAGGCGCGTTGAATCAATTACAAAAATGAAACATGCAGTACTGTATGCACAGTGCACTGTAAATAGCTAGCTTCCAAAAATAGCTGCTAAGTTTTCAGGTAGCAAACTGTTCTTAGACATCCATTCATGCCCTCTCACATTTCAGTACTTTCACTTGTTATGTGAGTGACTGTGAGTGGCGTGGGGAAATAGGAGGACAAGGACAGTAAAAAGATAGTCTTAAAATTTTAAAGAAAAAGAATATCCACTACACTCTGTCTTGATCTTCTTGCACAAAATCAAAAATACTCCTAAAACTTTAGGATTACATGCAGAAGTTAGTTTATTGTGAATCCATCTCTCTTCTCTCCATCTGCCCCAGCTAGTAATCATTCCACCATGGTTACACTTGGCCCTTATTTACAGGTTGCCTGTGCAATCTTTGAACAATCACATGTCAATAAAACATGTATTCACTGAATTTTTCTCCTATCTCTCTAATCCAACCTATGCCCACTTCAAGCCTACGCACTTCCATTCCTGTACTCAGCACTGAAAGATGTTTTATTCCTCTTCTGAAACCTTTCTTTCTGCACTGAGATCACTCTGTGACCTGCCAGAGTCAGAGAACCATCTATCTGGCTTCCCTGGAGAAGCTGAAAATCTCTTTTCTCCCCCAGGTTACACTCTCTGCTTAACTTACTGACACACAATTTATTGCAAGGTCAGAAGCAGCAGCAACAACCTGGAAAAGACAGCAACTCACAGCTTAGTATTCAGTGGGATAAATGGAAAGGAGTTCCACAGAAGCCACATCCCTGGCATGGTCAGCATGTGTTGCAGAGGTATGCAATGGCACTGAAATATTCTGAAAGCTATCCTGGTAATATCAGGCCAAATTCTTTGCTGGCACAAGGCATCCTTCACATTGCCATAGATCAGTCACATTGTCCTTTGCAGTGCACCTGACAAAGGAAGGTTATGAATAGCACTAAGCTTCACTTATTCCTGACACTGTACTCAGTCCTACTTCATTGCTGGTGACAATATCAAATGATCTCATTTTTTCTTATCGGGGGAACTAAACAAGTGTCAATCTTTTCCTGCTGGTGGCCAATTGTGCATTTATACCTTTTTTTGCCTTGCATTTTCCCACATTGCACAATGTCCTCAAGGGATGTGCAGATGGAGAATATAGGGCAAGATGAAAAACTACTATTCTGTCATTAAAGTAAAAATATAGATAAGCTATAAAAATGTGGGCAAATTCCAGTGTAGCCTTTAGATTCTAAAAAGCCAAGGAATTTACTTTATTAAAAAACCTCTCAAGGGAATAAATAATTTAATACTAATTTACTTCTACTAAATTTAATCCCATAGACTTTCCCATCTGGTTTGAATGACATAGTCTTATGTTCAGAATGCTTTTAGATCAGAGTGCTTTTAAAATGGGTGATATTCTTCCATATTTGAATGTTACCTAATGGGTTACTGTACTGTATTACTACTTTTTGTTCAGTACTAACATTTTGGTAGATTATACTCTAACATGTCTCTGTCGTATGACATATATGCCAGTGTTAGTTAAGATCCAACTATATTTACTATAATTTATTTACCAGTTTCCTTAAATTCTTGTAAATTCAGTGCTTATTTATCTTGGTACTCATTCTGATCAAGTGTGTGGCTCGATTAATCATCCCCGATGAACACTTATTCACATTAATAACTTCAATGGCACCAGTGTATGAGCACAAGAAATGCAAAATAGTAAATACTTTCAGAGTTTGATATTCTAATCAAAATTCTCATTTTCATCTAAATATTTTCTGGCTATGAATTTGAATACCATGAAACAAAAATATTTTGTCACTTTGGTTATACTCGCATGCACTTTTTAAGGTTCTATAATAAGGTTAGCATAACTGTTACATGTTATATCAGTTAAAGAGAGTTTTATGACTAGTTCTTGGTATGAAATAATACATTTATTTAAAACTACAAACTGTAAATTTGTAATAGTGGAACACAGATGAAATAATACAGTCTGTTAATGTTACACTTAATGTGATGTCTTTCTTGGTTACTTCAGCATCTCTTTTGTACAGGTGAAGCTGAGACATTTTATTGATTTGCCATGATGGTTCTCTTTCTGTTATGTAGGATGATTGTTTTGATCTCCTTCCACATTGTACTCAACACAAGGTCCATGTCATAGATAAAAGCTATAACCTGCCTATATCAAGTTAGAATGTTCTAGTCTTGCATAATTCATTCTTATTAAAGCTTCCACCTGCCTTCACTGTTACTGAGTGATAAAACACCACATGGTGATGTGAAGTATGAAAATTCTATTCCTTTTCTAAGGGTCATTTGAATAACATTTTGATTATATACCTTATGAAGAACACTCCTGTCTAAGTCCCTCTTCATCCTGTTGTCTCTGCTGAAGATATTTTCTGAGCTTGTTATGAAAAATTAAAGGAATGTAAACTTCCATATAGAGAGATGAAGATCCTTTCCATATGAACATCATGTGTAGTTTGTATATGATTCAACCTCAAATTCAAATAACTGTAACAGAAGTGATCAAGTTGAATGGCATTCTTCACTCGTTCTGCTGAAACCTAGCTTGGTACTCTATCAACATTAAGAGTAAATCCTTATACTATACTGTAATACTTGGTCACTATTGATACCACATTTCCACAGGAAAGCAATTCTTTTTTTGAAGCAGAGGAGATACTTCCAGTTTGGTCTGGAATTAAACTGAAAAGTTATCACTTTTAAATATTATTATCATCTATGTTATCAAACTTGAAGTATACCAGTCTGAAGATTGCATCTGGGACTCCAAACATACACTAAAAAAATCACTGTCTGAGCTATTTTCTTTGTAAGAGGAAATTATATGGAAGATAACTCTTATCACCAGCCTTTTCATGGCTCATTTATAAAGTTCACAAGAAAATTTGGAATTTTTCCCTCTTCACTTTTATTTTTCTGTTACTTGATATGTACTGCATATCAACAAATATTTCTCCCTACTGCTTGGTATTAATTTTCAATATCAAGAAATAAGGGATCTAGTTTTCAAACAGTGTGTTAGAACTTCTTGATCATAATTCAGCTGTGAGTGTGAAGGACTTTTTTTTTTTCTGTGTTCAATTCTAAAACTAAAGAGGATTCAGAGTAGTTATTCTGACTATCTTCCCCTTGAATTGATTCATCAATTTTAGTTTATGTGCTTTCTCATTGATAGAGGCTCTTCTGTGATGGTTTGTATTTTACTTTCAATTAGAGTATATCTTGTTGTCTAGAAGAACGTTTACTAAAAGCTTGGCTTCAAGATTAGTTTAAATGTGGTATTCATTGAACACGCTTAATCTTCTAAATTCCCAGCTATTGATTTGCAGAAAAAGAAGCTTACATCTGTTGATGGAGATTTATTTCTGCAGTCCAAATTGATGATGACCCTCATCCTATCATACTGTTGACCAATTTTCTCTCCTCCTTTCAGGGACAATCCATCATCTTGATAAATTTTGCATTACTAAGTTTCAAAATAAACTTTGCCATTGTAAAACACTGCTTCTTGCTAGTATGACAGCATCTATAGCTTCAAGGTATAAAAAAGTACAATGAAGGCATACAGATTAAATGTTCCTGTTCACAGAACAAGATTTAGTACTGTTTTCAAAAAGTGCTAGCATGTTTTCATATTTACCTACCATGAGTCCCTTCATTTTTGCTCAGTAAAATAAAATGTTTGCTTTTCATAAAAAAACACAAGGGGGCAGTTTAGGATAACAAACGAAGAAATGCATAAAAGAGAAAAAGTTCTTTTTTAAAAAGCAACTTCTCAGACTTCAAATTTGTGTTGCACAGGTGTACAAATTACCCTTAGGGTACAGAGGCTTCTGGTCCAGGCTTACAGACATGAAACATAGTAACACAGAATGCATTTAAATAGAGTATAGGCCTTGAGTCAATGGAAGTAGAAGGGAAGAGGAAAGTCATTTTGACTGGGAATGTTGGAAAGATTTTTCTCAAATGTTTTTCTTTTGATCAAGAATCTACATAGATCAATTAACAGAACAGACTAGAGAGTGTTTCAGTTCACAGTTTTAATGTAATAAACATTAGTGCAGACAACTTGCACCATAGCACTGAGATAGGCTGGAATTTTTATATAATTTACCTATCTAGTCTACAGAAAGAGTTTGGAGAATAGACTAAACTGTTGGAGAAGGAGTATTAGGCAGGAATAAAGGCTATGCAAAGAATAACTAGATGTGCCAGCTGAAAGTTTTGTCTTGCTATGAATACAATGCCAGCAGCTTCTCTTGATTCTTGGAAAGGTCTTAACATTTTTATTCTTACTTATTCTACTTTACTGCAACACAATATTAGTTTCCGTAATACTGCTTTGCCAGGAGCACCCTATAGTGATTCACAATTCAATAAATGCTTGTAGATCTGTTGCTGTGTGCCTTTGCTTAATGTTAATAGCAAGTAAACACATAAACCTAAAGGAAGGTAAAAATTTTCATTGTAATACTTGGGAAATTGAGGTAGGAGGTAAAGAGTTAATGTTTGAAAGCATATCCCCAAGCCTGCCATGTGTTCCTATCACCCTCCAGGGTGCTGGAAGAATTAAGGAATATGAGACTACCCAGGAGGATTTTGGCAGACTGGCTTGATTGGCATTCATTTCACCTTCTCCTGTGGCAGTACTTATGGTGCAGGCAGCAATGTCGTCTCATTACAAATGCTCCCATGGAATCGTGCTGTCCTGCCAGTCAGTGGCCAGAAGCTGGAGCAAAGAGAGAGTCTTGAGCCTGAACTCTTTGCTTAATGATTAGCTCTTGCATAGTGGAGCATAGGGAAGAAGAAATAATAATAAATTGTAGGTATATCTCTGTGCTGTCAAGCTAGAAATTGGCTAAAGGTGAAAAGCTCAAATATCATGCTCTTTCCAAAGTGCTAGGATTGGATTCCTCTCCAGTAGCAAGGAGCTGCTTCTCTCTTCTGAGGGTAGCATTATAAGGAAAATAAAACTGGTGGTACACAAAGATAGCTCTGTCTCCTGAACACATCACAGTATTACTGCATCATTAGGAAGAATTTTGGTGCTCTTCTGATTGCTTTTGGAACTACTTAGAAAAAGAGTTTTGTAACATGGGATTTTTACTGACTATATTTTTTCCAGTGTTAATTAGATGAAGTGCAGAACACTGTGAACATGTGTAGTATGAAGATCACTCCTAATCCTAAATCTTTTACTAAATCTGTGGTGGCATTAGATAGAATTAAACCATAATTCTTTCCTCACAGCTCTGCAGTCTCTGTAGCTGCCCCATGATTTCATCAAGGAATCATTTAGTAGGAACCCATGGAGCCCTAACACTATTCTGCAACAAAAGCTTCTAAAGTGAACTTTCAGATTAGATTAGAACATCTGGCACCAATACATAGGGATATATTTTCCATACACTACGAGCTTCTGTCAAATGTAATGGTCATAGGGTCTGCAATCCCTCCTATTTATTTCCTGAAGAGAATGTAATCTAATCAGCTTTTCCTTTTGGAAAGTAGAATTGTCTCTGCATGGTATCTTGCAAAACAGGATAAGTATCTGTTGAATGAATAAAACAAAACTAGAAAGAACACAACATCCAGGAGCAACTGGTAATTGTTGTCAGTGACAGGGTACTTTCACTACACTTGGATTATTTTATTTTATAACTAAGAAGGGGAGGAATATTAAAAAGGTTCACATTGGCAGTTGCATTTCTTCCAAAACAGATTCCTCTTCAGATTTGCTACTGCGTACTCACAGTGTATTCCTTATCTGACACTTGAGTAATTGTTATAAATCATTTCCATCTGTGATTTACTTTATATTTTCTATTGCAGGTGACAGCTAATGTATCTTGTCTACCGCTATGAAATTAAAAAAAATGGTCTGGAAATGCTAAGAACAAACACTTGCAAAGAGGGGGGCAGGAAGAAGAAGCTTTTATGCCTTCACTACTCACTTTAAAATCTCTGAGCCTGCAGAGTAATTAGTGTTAGGATGTCTAAGTATTTTCTTTCTTTCTAAAAAAAAAAAAAATCAAACCCAAAACCCAAAACCAACCAAAGAAAAAAAACCCCGCAAAAAACAACAAAAAGCCAACCACTGATAATAGCATGCCACAAATTAAATATTTATATTTATATGTTAAATTCATCCAACTACAAAAGTGACATAGCAAAGTTTTGGTGTTACAGATTTCCAGGGGCTTTCTAAGATTACTGTACATTTTGCTCCTCCAACTGAAATCCACTGACATCATAAGAGTTATATCATGAATAAGTTGTTTCACCTAAGGTGAACAGTAGAACCTCGAACTAATAAAACTTGATCACCACTGGAAGGACAAAGATATAACAAACAAGGCTAGAGTAGATATTGTTAGTTCTGGAGACACCTGTTGAGTGTAACTTTGCATCTGCAAGTTAAACAGATCAGGAAGTCACACACCTTACACAGAAAGAGAAGATAGCAAGCAAGCAAGCTGCCTTGGAGAAAATTGTATGCTATTGCTGTTTTATGCCTACCATAAAATATGCGTCATGGTTTCCAAAAGTGTTGTCTTTGAAAGAGGATGAAATATCTGTGCATCTGTTTCACTTTCCAAGTGCTGACAGTTTGGTAATATTGAGACTGAATTTTACCTGTCTCTCAGCTAGTTTAATTAGACACATTTTCTAGTACAAAGGGCATTTTTAATTTCATCATGACAGCTTTCATTGCACAGAAAACAAGTACAAGTACAACTCACTCATAGTTATGTTCATCCATAATCACTGTAATCCAAATTACATATTCACAAACCATGGTCTAGAACAGGAAAATCACAGTGGCTGTAGTTTTGACAGTTAATATCAAAATTAATTTCTGTAGAAAGCTTCAGATGATGATGATACACAGAGTGCATGGTGTACATGCAGATGCCATGAGTGTACGTGGGAGCTGTGAGTCTAAATTGATTCATAGTGTAAAATAATTATTATACTGATATCAAGCTTTTAGGTGCTTCCATGCTTAAGCACCTAGCTAAATCAAAATCTTATGAAGAGTGTTTTTGGAGAAAAGTCCTTAGCCCTGTTCAACTTAAAATGACTTTTTAATGCACTTGAGCACTCTATAGCATGTAGTAAATTATCTTCTCCTTGAGAACAAAAGTAGCATTTGCAGCTGTGCCAAACTCATGCTGTCCTTCTTAAATCACATTTTTTCTTCTTACTTTCATTATATTTATTGTAGATATTTTTAGATTACTATGTAGATTATTGCAGATAACTTTAAATAATAAGTGTTGTGGATTAACCCTCATAGGCAGCTAAACACCACACAGCTGCTTACTCATCTACATCAGTGGGATGGGAAAGAGAGTTGGAAAGGTAAAAGTGAGATAAAGACAGTTTAATAGGTAAAGTATAAGCTGCACACCCAAGCAAAGCAAAATAAGGAATTTGCTTGCTGCTTCCCACTGGCAGGCAGATGTTTAGCCATTTCCAGGAAAGCCAGGCTTGTCATGCATAGAAGTTTCTTGGGAAGATAAACACTATCACTCCGTGTCGTTCTCCCTGTCACAGACGGAAAGAACTACTGTACACTTCACTTGTAAGAGAGAAGCAGGAATATATTTATTGATATAATATATATATATATAATGTAGTGATTTAACAGTGGCTTAACAAGATTTGACGTGGTTGGATATGCTTGATTAATTACTGCACAGAGAGTAGAGTTAAACATGCATGTACAGGAGGCCCTCCCTTTTAAGTCATGAAGTTCGTATTGAAGCCCCTTGTTTTTTAAACGTGTTGAACCACGAAGGTAAGGAGTGTAGATGCGGCTGGATCCACTTATTGTCTCAGGCTTCGTCAGTGGTTTACATCTAAGGGATTATAAGTGCACAATCAATCTAAGGTACAATCTCAGTGAAGCTAACAAAGTTTAAAACAAACTGTTATTCACTTACCAAGGATCTGTATCAGCAAAGTGTCTTGACATAAAGGCGTAAGTGAACTGCACGGGTGTAGCCTCAGGAGGCATCTCTACTAAGGGGAGATTCTGTTGTGCAGCCCTCTGCTGTGCAGGAGAACTCATGGGGATATTGGTGTGCTCACTGTTTATGTGGTAAGATGACTGACTCACAGTCACACTTTGCTTTTAGGTGCATACTCAATCGGTCCTCTGCTGTTGAATCAGGTGTCTGCTATCAGTACTTTCAGCACCGCAGTTTGTGACAGATCTGTAGTTGCTACAGTACTGTTGTTCATGGTCTTCCTGTGCAAGGCCTTGTGTGCAAGGCCAGGCTGAAGGAGGAAACTAGGGGAATAAAAAGGGTGGGGAGAACAATATCACTTTCTCTCCTCCTCTCCCCTCCCTACCTCCTCCCTCCACCCATCTTTTTTTCTCCCTTTTTTCTTCAACTTTTCATCATTCTAGCAGGCCGTGGTGTGAGAAACAGAAGAAAACTTGAGGCTGTGTAAACGCTTCTCAGCAATATCTAAAACATTGTTATGTTATAAATACTATATTAATCAGAAATCCAAAACATACCAGTTTATGAGTTATTATCAAGAAAACTAACTATACTCCAACTAAAATCAGTATAACAAGTAATTGTGCATTAGTAATGTTTTGGGGAGGGAAACTGATTAAGCCATCTAGTCAAATATCAGTGGAAGGTTTGTAGAAAATGTTAGTGAAAAAGTGATAGGGCTATCCACAAACCTCACTAGACATAAAGTGTCTTCTCTGTGTTCTAGGACTTAATAAAACTACTGGTGCTGGGCAGTTACCAGGGATGTCTGAAGGAATTTAGAGTGTGCAACTTGCCACAGTAGGTCCATAACCTATTCGGCTTCTGCCTTTACATTCAGAAAAACTTTTACCTGCTGGAGATTAATGTGCTTAGCCTTATCATTTGCTCATCTTTTCTTTCTTTCCATCTCAAATTTTCAGCATTCCTCTAACTAAAGCCTCAGTCACACTGTGATTGTCCCTCAGTTTGATGAATAACTCCTTTTCTGCCAACCTGAACATGTAGTAATAAATAAATCTGCCCAAATTCTCTCATAGCTGTTCATTTCTGGAATGCAGAATGTTCTCCTGGTATTGTCCAGATGTCCTTTAAACAAGATAAAATTTGCTGCACATATCAACCTGCCATGTCTTGGATACACCATTATGTCTTCAGCAGTTTGAGCTCTCTGGTTTAATTTAATACCTTTTGTCAACATTGATACATGAGAAGAGTGAAAATGAGAAAATCTTTCCAATAAGACTGGAAACTGCTGCCCTATTTCTCATTTTATAAGATTTGGTAGGTAAAAAAGCATTTTGGAAAGAATGTGTGCAAAAGCTGCATTTACACCAGTTACTGTTTAATTTCAGAATAGTGTTAGAATGGGGTAAATATGCATTCTATAAAAATAGCAATTTCTTTATCTTTGCTTTCCTACTTTTGTTTATGTTATTTATTTTGTTAGTTGCTTTAAAGAAGTTGCTTTTTGTGGAAATTCGGCCTCATAAACTGTATCAATTTTTCTTTAATTTTGGAGAAACCTAGGTAATGGCTGTAGTTGGTTTCCAAACTATGTTTCAACATTTATTTTAAAATTATGATAGAGAGTAATGCACTTCTGATATACCAAAAACAAGCAGATAACTGTTAGAATGACAAAGTGATGGTGCTCTAGCCAAGATGTTCTGGAGCCTGCTAATAATAAGTTATAAAACATTGTAAAAAATTTCAGTTTTAGCATGCCATTCATACACAGTTCTAGCAGAATGAAGGTAATTTACAGAACTAGTTGAAAACAAGAAAAACTAGGACACAGCATCAGTTATTTAACACTTGTCATTACAAAAGATTTCTCATTTATTCACTGTTATGGAAATTAAAGCATATACTGTATTTTGACTACTTTGCCTTGCTAAGTAATCTTCTGTGACTGCTGCAACATCTTCATTTGCAATACATTATGACAATAGCTGTAAAGAGGTAACTTCCAGTTAAATAGTAACAAAGAGTTATGATTTCAAATAATTCTAATTAGGTCTACATGTCTGTCATCATATTCTGTCATAATTTACATTTTGTAGAAGCTTAGTTTAAGTTAGAAAATTCAATGATTTGTACAAGGCAACAGACATCGCTGTTGTGAATAAGAGGTTTGAACAACTGAAGTATTGTATTCAAATCACTATGAAGAGATTCCCTATCTTTATCATTTACAAATGTTATAAACTATTTATTAACAACACATTTCTATCTTATCTTATTGTTAATTCATGGACAAAACGAAGTATAGCTGAAACTGAAACATGAAAGGATATAAACTACCATGCTTGAACATCCCGTTAGTCAAAATAATATGATGTTCTGTGTCTAAAAACTATCTCGTATTTTAGTGGAAGAAGTTAGTGTAATCAACTCTATATGTTGTTCACTATGAAGTAACATGCCTGTTGGATTTCTTTGTGAAGCTTATTATACTAAGATTGGCTTACAATCTGAATCACTGAACTTCGTATCTACATTTTTCAGACCTACATAATTCAGCTGAAGGGTCTCCTTAGTGAATTTGCAAAGATCTGTCCTATTTGTTTCCACTGATGTGTGCTCCCACCTAAAAATGTTGCAGTTATGCAAAACTGTATAATTTAGTTGCTCTCACTGGTGACAGAAAGGTGTCTAAAAAACCTGAAGAGAGAAATCTTTGTTCACCAAATATTGGCTCCTCTTTCCCTGACAGACTACCGACCACTGAAAACCTGGACGTACTTCTCGTAGTTTAGACATAGATAAACATGGGCAAAGACTTGTTATGGAGCAGGAAGAACTTATTAACCCATAATGCCATGACTGTGTCTTGTAAAGGGAAATGCAAATGTGCATATGTTGTGTTTAGGACAGACAGAGATTGCCTTAATTAAATCACATTAATGGAAATTCACTCCTGGTAGAAATTTGCAGTTTGGAATGTTCAGTTTGACTTTTTAAGCTATTCTAAATGCCTGCAATCAATCTAATTTAAAGGAACATGCTTCAGGAATTTTCAGCTTTAAGCTTTAGGAAAGATTTTAGTTTTCAGTACAGAATTTACTTCAGCATACTGCTTAGTATAGTATTTGATTAATAAAGCTTAACAGCAATTGTTCATAGAACTGTATTTTCACATATTAGCTAAATTCAGTAGAATAATAAATATTTATCCTGGTTTTATTTTTCTGACTTTCACAGTTGTGGAGATGTTAGCTGTTCCCAAGGTTTTTATGACATTAGTTCAATTACACCTTTTAAATTCACAGAAAGAATGGAAAAGGAAAGACCAAAAGACCTCTAAAAACATCAATTAATGTGTTTAACACATCAGATTTTGATGCACAGTTGTAGAAATCTTTATTTAATTTTAGAAATTTTAATTTTCTGCTCTGTAAGTCTTTATGTAAATGTAAATTTATTTTCACTGACACAAGGGTCACTTAATGTCGAACTTAGACTATTAAATTAAGAACCTAATAGTATGGTAGAATAAATCCAGACTTCTGCCCTATCTAGAATGTCCCAAACACTTCCTCTGTAACCTCAATTGATTTCAAAGCAAATTCTTGCAAATGTTCCATGAAGTGCTAAAGTTAGGAGACATGACTCCAGTAAAATCCTTTACTTGAATGCACCATATAAACCACAGCCATAGTTCTGAAAATTTCTGCCACAGAACTAAAGTAATCAGGAAAGAGATTGTGATAGCTGAATGACTCTATGCATTAGATTAGTTGGTCTAATTATTCTTAGATAAAACTCTTGTGGTGGTTTTTTCTTTATCCCACTTATAGAATGAATCCCTTATTAGTATCTAGTGCTGAAGACAGTTATGATAATATAGAATTTTCTTTTAAGTAAAGTTGAGAATGAGCTGCTTACAAAACATCTAAACATTTAGAAAGGAGGGAGTCCTCACAAAATCCAAAGCTAATGAAATCCAAATTTTGAACCTGGCTGGATTTAGCCCTTAATTTGTTAGAAATCTATTAATTGATCATGAGATAACAAACCAGGGCACATGAGCTACAGTAAACATTATCCTCAGCTCTGGTATTCACTAAACACAATGTATATCAAACTAAGTAAGTATTTTGGCAGTAACTCAGATACATCAAGCAAGCAGTGCTTGAAAACAACATCAGAAAAGGATGTAAAA
This sequence comes from Pavo muticus, assembly GCA_016647715.1. Lineage (NCBI taxonomy): Eukaryota > Metazoa > Chordata > Aves > Galliformes > Phasianidae > Pavo > Pavo muticus. The sequence goes on along the minus strand of JACDJE010000476.1, from coordinate 477,256 downwards.
TCAAACATACTGAAAGCACAGAATACAGCAAGAATATACACATTAATGACTCCAACAGTTTGTAGCTGCATGGTATCTACAGAAGTGAAGTTCCTTAAAAATTCAAAGGAACAAAGTTAATAGGAAATTATTAATTTACAATGATAACTGCAAAGTATAAGCAACACAATTTAAATATTCAGTGGTGATTAGAGCATAATTTCTGTAAAAGTTGCAGATTATCAGAAATTAATATTGTAGGGCAATAGTACAGCGTAAATTATTTGAAAACGTCTCATTCACTGAGATGAAAGGAGATGTACCTGCTGATTTTCACAGAACTTAGAAAAGAGAGAAAAATATACAGATTGTGTATCCGCTTCTTTATATATTTCTAAAATTATTGCTGTCCAGAAGGATGAGAATGACGCTGAGAAGAGACAATGAAGTGCCACATATAATATCCTAACTTTTCTGATTACTTACTGAATTTTAGGTTAACCCCTCACCATTTCAAAATAAAATTAAAAGACATACCTCAAAAGTTATGTACAGCCTTATTTAATTGGTACCACATTTTACCACAGATTACCTGTTTTCTTTTCATTCTGAGGCAATAGCTGTGAGTGAAAGGGAAGGAGGAGAAGGGAAGAATGAACTTTTGAAATTTTGATTTTTGTGAAGAGCTAAAATCCTCTAGGTGTTTAAAAAAAAAAATGTTTTCACTCTATATAGATAACTTTATGTTAGCAAATCACTTGGATCTGCTACCATTCTGCATTGTCACTTGCAAATGACTCAGTTTATGTACATGGCTGCATGTGATGTACTGCTGTAGCTTTTGGCAAGTGGCTCTGGAGCAATGTAGGGTGCACTCTTTGACGGCCAGCTTCCTGTCCTGGGTGCTGCTCTGGCCTCCTCCCTGCGCTCACATGGCACCATACTAAACCATCTACAGACTGTGAGTTGTACAAGCAAGTCTAATAGGGCTTGAGTCAGCGCTTTTCCTGTCCCCTGAATGGAGTGTGAATCTGGGCTTTAGGGTAGCTGAAAACAAACTGGAACATTTGAACGCCTCTAAGACAAATATGAGTGTGCTTATAATAGGCCTGACCAAGCAATATATCACTTTTCCTTTGATTTCTCCTGTGCAGTCTTGGGGCAGCTGCTGTTTACTTTTCCACTTTCCAATCTTTGTCTAAAAAATAATTATCAATTATGATGTCCTTAGAAGAATGAAAGGAATGTTGCTAAGGAGGTCCTATTTCCTTAGACATTCCAGCTGTTAGCCACCTCAGTCCTCAATCCTAGCTACTCTGCAGGCTTTCTCTTTAGTCTACATCCAACTTTTTATAAGGTAAGTTGCTTTATGAGCATGTGAGTTTTTGGCTTGATGGTGAGTGTTGCCTCAATCTGATCTGCCTTTTGTATTTCCTTTTTGCCCCATTTCGCTGCCTTTCCCTAGAAACCTGAAGACAACTGTGGGGAAAGAAGGAATTCCTGACAGTAAGAATAGAAGCAGAACGATTTTTGTTTTTTTGTTTTTGTTTTTGTTTTTTTTGCTCAAAGTCGTCAACAGTAAAAACAGTTCATTAGAGTGTGTAATTACATGTGTTTCTGTCACTATTTGCTGCACAGGTAAAAAATGCACAGAAATCAAATTTGCATATCATTTTGCATACACAAAACTGAAGCTTAAAATCAGTTTTCCTCTAATACAGTCATTGAATCATTGAATGTTTTGGGTTGGAAGGGACCTCCAACCCTCCTGCCATGGGCAAGGGCACCTTCCACTAGACCAGGCTGCTCAAAGACTCATTCAATCTGGTCTTGAACATCTCCAGAGAGTGGGCATCCACTACTTCTCCAGGCAACCTGTTCCACTGCCTCACTACTCTCCTAGTAAACAATTTCTTCCTGATGTCTAATTTAAATATCCTCTCTTTTAGTTTAAAGCCATTGTCCTTTGTCCTACTACTACACTCCCTAAAGAGAGTCCCTGTCCAGCTTTCTTGTAGCTGGAAAGAGACCACAAACATGGCACTTTTTTTTTGCACGATTGTTTGAATTATGGCTATATATTTCAAAGTTTGCTTTGTATACTTGAAGAAATTCTCTTGAATAGACTCAGCAGTATTTTTCAGGTGTCATATGAGTGGAAGGACCTGAAAACTAAACAGTACTTTGCTCAGCTATAGTTTTTATTAGACTCAGTGCTGCCCTGAAAGCCACAGCACTTAGAGTATTTCACGACTGAAGGATCTAACAAAAAGTCAGGCAGATGATACTTTTAAGTCTCAGCAGTGTTTAAATGAGTTAATTATGGTTTAGTGCAGTAGGGTGCAGTACCATGAGATGAAACTTTCATTTCTAATAAGGACTTGCAGATCTGATACCATGATGGTATCTTGTATCACACATTATTGTATCTCTTACTGTGTGGTGTCAACATTTTATGTACTTAAAAATTTATCTATAATACATGCTTTGGGTATTCCATTGGTCTCATTCCACAGAGCAGAATATTGCATTTATAAATATATATATATCATGACAGTCATATCTTACTCATAATATTTTCATATACTCAGACATTTGATGAATCTGCAAGTGAGATGATAATCGTCTTGCCCCAGCTCCTCATAACCTACACTTAGGAACACTTAATCACTCTGTCTACTGAGTTATTGAATATCTCTGAGAAGGCTATTTTAAAAGTCACAGACTTATGAGTGTTTTCCCTATATTCTCTTGTTAGAAACTAGTAGTGAATGACATTTCTGCTTTTTCAGGTCATAGTTTATTTATGAGAACAATTGATTTAGCAATATATAGCAGCATCAAACTTTAAATAGATTACACGGTCCATGCTTCAGAAATCACATTGGTCACACATTCTTAACTTTCCAGAAAGCTGAAGTGTTCTAATTTTTTTTCCACTAAGAACAGCGGATACTTGTCTAATAATTACATTAAAAAATCAATTACTTAGCTTTGTAGATTATCTGTAGACTGATTTTAAAGGTAAATTTGTATTCAGAAAATGTTTTTTTTTCTTTCCGTAAACATGCTTGAAGTATATCAGCAGCATTTCACACTAGAAAACACTACTATTTTCATAGCAGTACTGCACTCACAGCAGTATTGTGTAATCTTCAAACTAATGTGTTTGTATTCTTCACATATTATCTATTGTGTATGATGTACTGAAAGTAATATGTTATATAGTTATTCACACTTCATTTTGGGACTGACAATTGTAGCATATATTTCCCTTCTCATTCTTCACCAATTACCTTAACCCTGACCTGCATGAATATAATTTTCTGCATTAATGAGAAGTGGCTGTCTCAATGAGGAGCCTGAACTGAGTAAACATTGTCAGCTGTGTCAAATGGAGGTGATAAACAGCTTTCACTATTTATTTATGGCTGCTGATGCTGAAAGGAAAATTCACACTTTTTCAATGTCTATTTATTTGTAAAGAAAGGTTTACTGTGAAGTGCTGAAGACTGAGGGAATGTGCCTTCTAAAATCAATTTCATTTTGGGATAATACTGTTATGTGGTAACATGAATTTTGTATTGTTGGAATGTTGCAGCTGTTATCATCTTCAGTTTCTGGTTCTGAATATCCTCGTGGAATAATAGCAAATTTGGAAGTCCAACAGAATTGGATAAGCGTCTGAAGTTGTATTGAATCCAGAGATTAGAACTGGCCAATACTCAAAACATCTTTATCAAATCTCCTTCCAAAATTTTCAGTGAAAACCTAAAAATCCTGAAATTTTTAGAAATTTTTAGAATTAGAACAGAACAGAAATTCTGATTTTTCCCATTAATATTTGTTTAATTTTTGTGAGGTGTCTGAGACTGATAAAGCAAGTCAAAATCAACATGAGATCATCAAGAGAAATTTGTGGACAGTTTTACATTTAAAATGCTTACTAATTGTTATTAGCAAATTAGCTAATTTTACCTCCAAGTAAAATATTACTTGTTGTTAAGAAAGCTCTCAATAAATAGGTTTGTATTATTCTTCTGAGTCTTGGATGACTCCATCACAGTAGTGATTCCAATTGTCTAGGGGAGGCATAGAAAGAGGAGACAGAAAAATATCTATCTTCCTTGAAACCTGTTGAATGGGATGAGACAAGTTGATCATAAAGGAAAGGAATACATTACCTGTGATGAGTCCAAAGGAGTCTTTTAATACTTTTTTAGAGTCCCAGGCATTTGCATACTTCAGTAAGAGCAGTCTACCACCAAATGTACGCATATCCTTGTGAGAACTGGAGAACTAGAGCTTAAATCAGACAAAATGAAGTACTCTACACAGTGTCCAGTGAATTTGTGGAACACAATGTGAAGACAGACAGTGTAAGCTGTTTTAAAAAGAAGAAATTATTAGGCAGTATATTTGTGAGTTTGCAGTGGGAAGAATTAATATCATGGTGCAATTTTAAATATCCCTAACACAAAGAACACGAGAAATGGAGAACAAAAATGGGTCAGGCTTGTATGTTGTCCCTGAATAGTCAGTCCTATTATCACTTTCAGAGATAGAATACTGGACTAGATGGACCATCAGTCTGACCAAACAGAGCATTTCTTGGTAGAATTAATGATAAAGTTAAATTAATTCTATCAGTTCCTTCTTTTGAGGACTGGGAATTATGTAAAATACTGAAATAGAAAGCATTGTGCCTAAACAAAGTCAAAAAAAAAAAAAAATAAAATGCAATAAGACAACATAGTCATTAAAGGTAATGTTTGAGCATTGCTTAAATGACTTGTAAAAGAATATTTAACTTGGTAGCATATACAGCCAAAAACACTTGCAGAAAATTAACTGAGAATGGAATTACTAATTTATGAGATGGATGTCAAATTGGACTAAAAACTTGCTATGTAATTGTTTACCTATTTGTATTACTTTATGTGACACAATGTTTAACTCCGGAAGAAATCTCTATAAAAAGTTTTTTGTTGTACTTGAATATTTAAATTGCTAGCCAGTGCAGGATGCATTCAAATTTTATTGTAACCTGAAATTCTGCTTTTGATCAGGCCTTACATAGGAGAGTTCAATTACTTGCTAGCAAAACAGGCTAAGTTAAATTTGGGTAGCATGTGTACAGGCATATTGAGACAACGGTCTCAAGAATGCTCCTATGCAAATTATTTACAAGAAAAAAACAACTAAAAAGATGCTGCTTTGAGAAATTAACAAAAAATGGCCCAATGACTTGGCTCAAAAGTCAAAAAGAAAACTGTCCAGCCTGGCTAAACAAAATGATTATTTTTTTTTCCCCCCAATATATGTATTTTTCAAGTAATTTGGGAAAATCTATAAGGAAAATAGCTGATAGAGATTTCCATTTGACTTCCTGTTACCACTGCTTGATTAAAAACTCAGCTTCAAAACTTGGGCATTTCCTTCCCCATTTTATGCATAAAAACCAAGATCAGTGGAAAAGGTAGGATTTTCTCTTAGACAAAGCTATTCTAGTGAGGATGTCAGCTCTGCTTGAAAAGTGGGAGCTGTGACTTTGAATTTCTCTAGTCCCAAGGAGAAGTTGACCTGAAACTTTGATTATTTCTTAGACCTTCTATGGTAGCTCAGAGAGAGACAACAGCTCCATCTCAGTTTCAGCTGACACTGAATTTATCCAGAAATGTACCTAGAATATGAAATAATGAGATTTCTGAAGAAGACAGAAATACTTATGGACTAAGAAGGAGTAGAAATTTAGATGTTTTGGTACTGAGTGCTTTTATTTGCTATGTCCTTGTGCCTTCTGGTTTGTGATGAAAATTCTGACCCACCTCTGGGAATCCTTTCAATCTCCACAAGTTAGATAGATTAGGGGACTTTCACAGGCTCTCTGGGGCTGTATTAATGGAGAAATGGTATTGGGTGATGTCTTGGTAAGAGCAATATCTTTAAAAATCAATTTTTTAAAATCTTCATTCTTTATGGCGTCTTAATTAGTTAGCTAATATTTGAGGGAGCTGTCTTTACATGCCAGTTAGACATAGAACTCACTGTAGGCAGTAGTGATTCTGAAGCTGAAAAGTTTATGACTCAGTGATTGAAACTCTTGGGGGTTAAATCTGCAACTTGTACATGTAAAGAAGATATATCCTACTGGCATTCAAAACCCTTGGAAATATTTTAAGCAAATTTATAATTATTGTTAACTTTGACTCTAATCATTTTGCTGTGTTAAGCTTCTGAAATAACTCCACTTAGACTTGGTTACTTAACAAATCTAAAGCAGCAGGCAGATGGTTTTTCATCTATTGTTAAATTTAAAGGGCTTACTAGTACTAATTATTTTGAAATGGGTTACTATGGTATTATGCATTATTTCATTGAATAATGCAGGACTAGCAATTTATTGGCAGAACATTCACAGGAGTGCCATAAATCTAGAAATAACGTAAAAGCAGAGTAGATACATATTTTAGAAGCACAGCTTGGGGAATTACATTAGTGAAACTCTACAACTGTTTTTATAATGGTGCATATTTTTAAATATGATTGAATCAGGAGATATTTGGTGGGAAGCTGGAGTTTATTCTGCGTATGGTCATGATGGCAAGGATACTTAGTTTATGAAATGGTAACACTTGTACTAGATTCTATACAAACTCAGGAGAAAAAAACCACTGGTCTCTCAAGAACTTGTAAACTAAGTATAATTGCAAATGCAGCACCTAGGATACAGGTGTTGTAATAGTTTTGGCAAGAAATTGAATGTTTTATAGCTAATTTAAGAAAATGAGACACTACATTATTTTGAGACTACTGATTACTATATCATATGCTTAATAAAGTAAGTGTAAGATTCATAGTAATTTTCAGTACTTGAATTTACCAAGACTACACAGTTGCAGTCTACTGTAGAAGCTCAGGCATATTAACAATTTATAAATCAGAGAGTGTGCAAGTAGAACTTGACATTATGGACAATTTTTGAAACCAATACTAGATGAAAACTAAATAATGAGCATTTATAGTATTCTGGCATATAAAAGCTCAGTATGTTACTACACATAGTGGATATAATGACAAGTGTTAAATTAAGTAGATATAATATAAAGACAGTAAAAGTGTATATGCAAATATTTGCAGTTATTTACAGTTACACAGAATAGTACTATATAGAATTTTTTAATCTTTAAGTTAAAAAAATATATATTTTGAATTATGGTAAAAATGGCCTGTTAAGTCAAACTGAAAGGACAGCCCAGTCCTCACCTCCTTGATAAAATAAATACATTTTTAGAAATGAAGCTCATATAATAAACAGTATAGTTATCTGTCCAAGTTAACTTTATAGAAAGGGTGTTATGTTAGTATTTAGAGATTCCTAAAATAATATTGGATTAAAAATGATCCAATTATAATCTCTTTTAAGATTATTTTACATCTAAAAAATGTAAAGGATCTTTACACTTGTGTCTAGAGATCCCAGACAAGGTGCAGTTTATATATATAAAAAAGAGACTGAAATGTGTAGACAAACGATTATAGAAAATATGCAACATCATCACTTCTACCTTAAGAGAGATCAAGAGAACTATGTTCCAATGTTAGAATACATTAAAACTCTTAAATTCTTTTTTCTTGGGGGGGGAGGGGCAGAAAAATAGATAGACTATTTTCCTAATAAAATATAGAGCTGGTCTGTCCCACTGTTTGTTATGGAATTGCATGAGCCGTTCTATGTTAACCATTATGCAAACGTTGAATGTGGCAACTATGCTAAGGAGATGCAACTTCAGCACTGTCATGTACATTAGGATTTTCCACATTCATTTTGATTGAAATGCTAGACTGCAAGGTGGTAGGCTGCATCACATAAGTAATTAAATTAATTTAAAAGTTTAATACTACGAAAAAGAAGAATGCTCAAAAAATAGAAGCACCATAGTCATTAATGAAGTAACTACGCTGCTCTCACCAGTTCTTCCCTAATTCTCACTCTTTTGAGGTTTCTTTTCTCTAGAAGTCCGTGGAGAGCAAGATACAGCAGAGTCAGTTTTTGGATTACCTAAAAGTTAAAGGAGTAAATTGCATGTTGCCAATCACAAAAGCACTACAGCACTTCACATTCCATAAGGTCTATTTATATAACTGTTACAGCTCTGAAGCCCAAAAGGTATAGGTAGAAATAAATTATATATCCTGAGCTGTCAACTAAATGAAAGTTGTTCTAGAAGTATCAAAGCAAAATATGGAGGTAGTAACAGTAGATATTAACATTTTATGGTGGAGAGAGTTAGCAGTAAAAAAGGGCAGAGAGTGGAAATAAGAAAAAAACCCAAAACCAACAGTTTTACTCCAAGTATTGGTGAAATTGTACACTGTTTCATAATGCTTTAAATTACAGTGAAAGAATCATATATATCTACCAGTACAGAGGGAAATGCATGTTAAAAAGTATCTAGTTCTTCTGAATCAACACAAAGGACTCTAATTTGCGCTGTAGCTGAAATTTTATAAGGTGCTGCTCTGTGAGGAATATTTTGGTTCTCTCTCGTGCTCACCCAATTATTACCTGATTTGCGGGAACATCAAAGTCAGTATAGAGACAACTGTAAGATAAAAATAACTTAATGACCTATTTATCTTCATCCTAATATCATTCCATAAAGTGAAGTTTTTGAACAAATATTCACTGCTAGGATCAAACAACCTACAAATTTTATCTAAGTTAACTAAAATGTTCTGTAAGAAGGCAGTATGAGTTAGGGCTTAGAGAGATGGTCATTTGTGGCCATCATTGTCAGATCCTTATTCACAAATTTCTGGATATTTTCCCTTTAATTCCTGGAATGTGTTTGTATATTTGAAGTTGTTTTCTCCATTTCATTAGAAATAAAACAGTTTGTAAAGGAAATACAGTTTTTAACAGTTTCTATCTCTGTTCCAAGTTTGATTTTAATTAAAACTGTTAAATAATTCTTGCCGTGGAAAAGTCCTGAAGGGTATTGACTGTCATTTTCTTTCTAACAAACAACCTTCAGTGTGTTTCTTACTTTTTAAAATTTATTAATTTTATCCTTTTACATTTATGTAAATTCTGAGACACTGCAGCAAAAAAAATGATTATGCTGTAAAATCTCTTTAATTTCAGCCCTGGGTTAGTTGGCTTGTGGCTGTTGCTAAAAATTGTTAAAAACAAAAGAAATCAGTTTAACACTGAATTTGAAGACAGGAAGTATTCTTTTACAGAAAGAAATAGGAACTTTAACATTTTTTCATTATGTCTAATAGTCTAACACTGCAAATCCAGATAGGATAGGAAGAAATAATCTTTAAAGCTTGTATTTAACTCATCATGATCCTTTGTTGATACATCTTTATTTCTTCTCAACAATTTTATATAATGAACACTGAAAAAAGTTAGGACATGCAGAGCATAATGTGCTAAGATTTTGATCTCGCATTGAGAACAGGATTAGAACCTTTTAACTGCATAAACTGAAAAAAAAAAATAGAAATCTCGAAACTTACAGCAAGAATCCTGATTTAATTTTTAGGCCAAATATTAAGCCCGTATTTCTCAGAAGTTTTTTCTTTCCCATTATCACATAAATATGCACTAGTCTGTAAATATTTACAGGAACAAGTAATGTTACTTATAAAACATAGTGCTGATAGTTTGAGTGGTATTGCTGCATGATGCATTTCAATGATAAGCAATGCACTAACAAATTTTTTGTTAACCGTCACCTTATGTCAGTTAGTAAGAGAATGGACCTTACTTAGGAAAGCTGTATAGTTTTATGATTTAGATCACACAGTGGAATGGGCGTAATTCTCATGATATAGTTATTGAAGAAAACCTATGTTTATGATGCTGTGATTTGGACACTGAACTTGCATTCATTGAAACTGATGGTAAAACTCAGTAACTCAGAGATGGAAGGCTAGGCTTTCAGTGGAGTTCTGAAAGTGGTTTACAAAAGCAGATGCTTCTGTATTGAAATGTTCTTTTTTTCTATTCTTTCTTTTTTGTACTCTTTTGAATATATTACTTGAGAATCTCAAGCAGATGGAGAGAGAAAAAATTGCCACAAATCATATCTGATTTCTTCTCAGCATTTCACTTTATTGAAACACTGAAGCATAGTATTTACTAAGATAAATTTCCTAGAAATGGAAACAGAAGAAAAGATGAAATAATGTGTTGACAATGTGGAAGTGTAAGAATGAGTTTGGGATATCTCTGGAGCCAAAGGATTTACTTATGTTCTTCTTAGTTTTACTTCATTAACAAATTTTCATCCTAAATCATATTAAAGCTCAAGATCAAATTTAGAATTATGTTTGCAACTCAGATAATGACTGTATATCATACACAAAAGTGATGTACATTATAATAGAATTACTTTTTCAGATTAAATCTCAAAATAGATAGACAGAATTAAATCAATCTCTCTGCAAATTATAATCTGACCACATTAATACATCTGGCTGTCTGAGATGTTGGTACTGCATGTACAGTTTGATCAGTTCACATGATAAAAAACATTTCACTAGATACCTTGGATCAATCAATTTCATACATTTTTTTCAGATAGCCCAATATTCTTTTTAGGGTGAGGGAAGCAAAGTAATTGCAGTATGTCTGTAGAATCATCTATTGAAAGCCAACATGAACATCAGCAATCAATATCCATTAGTCTTTACAATTGCAGTGAGTCCTGTTCTGTGCATTGCATGTAAATTTTGCTGTCATCTCACGTTGCTGTTCAAAGAAGATGAAGACTCACTCACCATCTGAGTAGGATTAGCTCCTTGAGAACTTTCAAATGAATGTGTGCATTCTATCTTTTTTTTTTTTTAATTTCAATTTTTTTAATATGTGCTGTGCGATGTACCTACTTAATGAAAATTCCTAAGATGTACGCACTTATGTGCCAAGAATGTGAAAATAAAATTAACATCATCATAGTTCAGGAAAAAGAGTTCCTCTAGTGTAAACATGTTTCTTCTTGAGTAGAATGTTTTCATGATTTATCATAATTTGATTTAGTTTGAACTCATTCCTCAAAGCAAGCTTGAATATAAGCATACATATGTATGTACATACACACACACACATATATGTATGCATGTATGCATCTGTATTAGAAATTTTACTTGTCATGAAACTTTATTTGCCTATGCACTCTTCATAAAAAGATTAAGGGCAAGCAAGCCTGAGAAGCAAGACTAAGTGACTAGCCATAGAAACATAGTATTGTTTAGATTGGAAAAGACCTTTAGGACCTTAAAGTCCAGCTAACCACCTAACACTAGAATTCCATCACTAAACCATGTCCTGAAACACCACATCCACACATCTCTTAAATACCTTCAGGTATGGAACTGCACAGTGATGGCTATTCCACCACTTCACTGTGCAGTCTGTTCCAAAGCTTGACCAATCTTTCCATGAAGAAATTTTTCCTGACATCCAATCTAAGTGTCCACTGGTGCAACATGAAGCCGTTGTCTCATGTTCTGTCATTTGTCGTCTTAGAAAATAGACCTACACCCTCCTCACTGAAAACTCCTTTCAGATTGCTGTGGGCAGCAATGAGATCTCCCCTAATTCATCCTCTTGTCTAGATCATTGATAAAAATGTTAAACAAAATCAAACACAATACTGAGCCCTGTGGAGCACTACTTGTAACAAACTGTAAACTGGGTTTGCGCTCATAAAGAATACAACTATTTTTTTGCTGGTGTTGAGTTCCTTATATTTGACATTCCCAGAATTCAGTTAGATTTATTCTGTCATTATATTCAGCGGGGTGTTTGTGTCATTGGCTACTGGGCTAATGTAATGTCACCAGGTTAAATTTCCCTATCTTAATTTATTTACTAAATACGAGTTCTATAATAATAACCATACAATGAAATAATTCTGTTTAAATACACTTCTAAAGTGTGCTACTCTGGTGCTAGATATCCTATTAGATCTACACAAATTCCAAATTTTAGATGTAGTATAAGTTCACACATTTTTTTTTCCAAGTGTTTTGAAATATTAATTATCGTGAAATAAAAATGTTAGAAGAAAATGTTAGAAGAAAGCATTTTTAGGAACTGGAATCTCAATGACAAAAGGAGTTCCCATTCTTACATGGGCAGAAAAAGCCTGTATTTCATTGCTTTGTTGGACTTACATCTATAGTAGAAATGAGGATTAAATAACTTTGGTGGCAAGTGTCTCTGTTAACGTACGAGCCTCATTACTTTGACAAGTGAGAGAATTTTCTTTGCTACTCAGCAAAACACAGTAACGTGTTTTTCAGAACTACAAGTAAACATATATCCAGTTATGGTGGATTTGCTGATTGTTAACTTCTTCAATGGAGTATCTTGACTGAAAAAGAATGTGTCCAATTCTTACTTTCTCCATTTCTTTTTTTCTTCTTTCTTTCTTTCTTTTTTTTCCTATATGCTCTCCTGAGCAAAGTCTTTTTTCTTTGATATTTGAAGACGTATTACTTGCAAAGTTTTGTGCTGTCTGCATAGTCCTGGTGGGCATTCATGAATCAATGACATTTCTTGTTTGTATTTATTTTTTCACTCATAACAAGCCTAAAATCACTCTGCTGTCAAAGCTTCAGGAAGTAAATGCAGCCTATACCAATATTGTCTACATATACATTTGTATATGGCTGTTTTTCAGTTTTAACTTTTTAGTTTGCCATGAGACTTATAACAAAATATTTTCTACCATTACATGCTATTTTTGAGTTCTGACTTTGATCAGTGTATAACATGTAGAAAACTGTTAGTAAATATTTTAATTGTGTTAATGTGATCACTGGAGAGAATACTTATTAATTCTCATGGTTTACAGCCACTTAAGACTGCTTAGTTTGTACTCAAAGAAGTAATGGGAATGTACTTCTAAATATTCATTACACATTTGGTAATCTTTTTGTTCAATGTTAATAAAGTAGACATCAATTTAAACATGATACACAATTCTCTTCATTTTATACTTAACCTTCAGAAGAAGGTTGTGCAGAATTGGCGCAAAATATTTAGACTATTCTCTGTAGTTCCATTGTCTATTAAGATGTTCAACAACTTAAGCATGTAGTCGACAGTTACAGGAGCAGTGAACTTGAACTGGCCCAATGTATAGCTCTTCATTAGGTTAGCTTTATCAAATTAATAATATTTTCTTCTTTATTTTTTTCACCTTTTTTTTTTCCTGTTCAGATAACCTTTCTATTTCCAATGGTGTTTTCGCACTTCTGGAAAGTTGAGTTAGGCTAGAGGCCTCTGTCATAACCACTGCCAACCACATAAGTAGCACTGAGAAATTTTAGTGACACGAAGTTATGTTTTCTGGGTCTTATTGTACCATCAGGAAGCATAAAGGCCTTACTGGATTTTGTTTTGTAGCAAGCTTGTTGACAGAATTCGGTGATCCATCATCAAATTATATCCTCAAGGGTTAAAAATCCTCACTGATTCCTCGTTTCCTTATACATGTATTCCACACATATGTCTTTGCACTAAGACAAGGGAGAGAACAGATTGGAAGTATTTCACATTTTTGTCTGTAAGGAAAGGAATGAAGTATTCCCTTTTAATTGAATAAAGACTGTGACTTTTCTACTACTGCCTTCTACCAGGAGATGAACTTGTAAGTAAAATACAAAATATTGTGAAATTCAAGAATAAGTCAGTGAACAGTAAAGCAGGAAAAACTGGTACCATAGTGGCAGATTTGTGGATGGGTTTCAAACAAATGGAAGAAAGCTTATGATTGACGTATAGATTTAAAAATGTGTTTTAACAAGGCTAGAGCATGGCCAAAATAACCACCAAGAGGAAAAAAGAGATAAATTTTTTTGGTCAACATGATGAAATGCATTCTGCAAATAAAGTATACCATAAACCTGTGCGGGTGGGTGTCATTTCACATTGCTGTGACTACTTAAGAGAGAGATATTTAGTCAAAATCAGTAAACTGGGGCTCTTCAGTACCAGAAAAAAAGAAAATAAGACAAAAACAACAACAACAACAACAACAACAAAGAAACAAAGATTAGAAAAGCAACTCATTCTGTTTATCTTAAATGCCTATCTTATGATATATTGAATAACCTCTTGCAAGTGTTAATCTTTCTCTTCTGAAGACAGACGTATCCTCCAGCCAGTTGTGATTTGCTCACAACATAAATATATGAAATCAGGTAGAGTCATAATCACACAAAGACTTATCTCACTTTAAAATTATCCACTTTTTAGAAATTTCCACTACTCTAGTAGTGGCTTTGTATTTATAGTGATGGATGAAGTAATGAATTTCAAATATTCATCCAGGTTTATTGCCAAAGAACACTGTGAAGATGATGTTCCTGCAACTGTGGAAATGGTTAGCAGCTGCTACTGTGTGGTATCTGTAAGCACAAAAAAACTTCTCAAGGGGAAAAAGAGAATGTAAATGAAATACTGAACTATGAAACAGTGACTTAGAAATTCATTATCATATCAGGTAAGCACTCAGGATTCAATTAGTTATAATCTAAAAGGCTCTCATTCCAGCCTATCAGTCCATTTGCCATAGGGTGCTGGTGTTAGTTGTGTACATGGTATTAATACCTATCTTTTCTGTTAAAAAGGCATTGTACTCCATATACATAAGCACAATTTCCAAAATTATTTTCTTGAATGAGTTTAATGATTACAGTTGAGGAAGTATTCTGGGCAAACCATTTTAAAGTAAAATAAAATAACTTCTGTAATGTCATATTCTCCCTTACAACAAGATTATCTCTTGTCTGCACGATGCAAATTGATAAAAAAGAGGAGAAATTAACAGTATTCCAAAGACCTGAAAACTGTCAGAGAAAGATGAACAGAGTCAATAGTGTCATCCTGTACCTTTTCTGTACATTGAAATATGCTATTTTAGTCCATTTCAGATTGAATATTTTTATGCTGACAAAAGAATGGATGTCTTTGAAGGAAGCGCCATGCTTTAAGACAGTATTTTAGATTGTAATCTTTCCCAGTCCCTAGGTGCAGGTAGCACTATTTTGTGTCTAGAATGAATTCTGATGGCAAGTCTTTAAGTCACTGGGTTACCCACTAGTGCCTTCCATCTTGTAACATAATCTCGTTATGCAGCCACCAAGGAAAAACTTTCTATTTTTGAAAACAAATTCCAGAGACACTTTGTAGAAACATAATTCTCCTAATGGCCACAGCTCTGCATCCGCAAATGGGCTTTTTGAGATGACATATTGTTCAGTGATTGTCCAGTGATCACATGTGCTTTCTATCTGACCTTAGAAAATGTGGCTTTACCACCTGTAGCAATGATATACCTGCAGTGGTGAAGGTGATTTTTACCACCTGGTGCAATGTCAAGACTCAGGTACAAGTCAAGTTGGACCAAAGAAGTCTGGAGATGGTAGGTTGTCACTTTATCATTGGTATCTCATTATCTGGCATTCACATTGGTAGAAATATAAGTCTCTGCCTACAGATAGAGGAGTTAGAGGACGCTGGAACTGGTACTGCACTCTAGGCAAGAAATAATGCAGATATTGAATAATGTGTTGTACAGAGACCTGAGGAGAAGTATGCTGTGCTCTTGCAACTACTGAATGATTTCAAGAAAAGCGCTATGCTTCTGTTGATTATTTGTAAAACAAAGGTGATATTTTGTTATCTTTTAAGGAAAAAATGCTGAATAAAATAAATCTACATCTATAAAAAGTTAAAGATAAAATTTTGAATCACAACCATGTACATTTCCATGTCAATTATTTTAAAAAATGCTGAACACGGCATTTTAGCCAATTTTGTACTCTTTTGGTTATAGTTTTCCTTCAGGAATTTTCCCTTTAGTTTTCTCCAATTCATTTCACCTGTTGTTCAGTGTTGTGTTATTCAGTACTTTAGGCAGTTTTTGTATTCATCTTTGAGAATGATTGTATTTCAGAGGCATAAGTATAAGCTCTATATATTCCTAACCAAATTCACATTTGAGCTGTTAGACTTTATTATGAATTCTTTAGTACCCAGCTCAGTAAGAAGAGACAATAGAAGTGATTTTTTCCAGGATGTTATTGTGTACATGCCACCCTCTCCCTTCCCTTCCCTCCCCCCCCCCCCCAATTTTATGCTAAATTAAATTCTAATCCTTTAAAATTGATGGTTCTTACAAAAGATTTTAACTGATATCTAATAAATGCTATCTAAACAATAACAAAAACCTCTTCCCTCCCCACTTATATCTCACCCTGTTAGATAGACATTACAATCCTGAGATGTAGATAAGCCACATATCTCCTCAGATCTTCCCTTTATTATATGTGCACATTTAATCCAATTTGCTGTGAGTGGTTGTATTATCCTTAGCTTTCCTTTACAATTACAAAGCTTTCTTACACGCTTCTTGTTAAAGAATGTAAGGTTCTCTGCAAAGTAGGCGCTTAGCTGTTCATCTCATCTCTCAAGGGTACCTTTCTTTGTACAGTACAAAACAGTGTACCAGCATTCATACCATGACGTTATTTACCCTACACTGACAATAAAATCTGTCTTAAAATAAGAATTTAAAATTGCAGTAACAAAACATGAAACCAAAGATATGATCAACACTCCTAAAAAAAGTCCTAAAAATAATGAAAGTCATACTGCAGCACAGGCTTGTGTATAAACTTCTCAATATTGGACCTCTGTTTTTAAGTAAGGTCATTAGCTAATGTTCTTTCTGCACTGCATATGCATTATCATTACTTTGTAGGTTGCAATAATACACTAAACGGGCTGGACACATGCTAGACACATTCCAGATGAGATAGGAGCCAACATCTTAGTCCAAAAGAAAATAGTCATAGGCTTTCTTAGACATTTCAAAGCAGAATTAAAAATGCAGCCATATTTTTTATAAAGTGGCCTTGCAGCCAGATATGCCTAGCTTCCATCTTTTGGTTTATCTACAACCTCTGCCCATTTTCACCTCTAGGTTTTTCTTATAAATACTTCAGTACAAAATGATCAGCAATTAGGAAGAAACAATTACGATTATTTCTAAATTGTTTTACATGACTGATATGTGCAAATGCAAGCTTGACGTTTAGTGCTTTACAAACACAGAACATGGTCCATTATACCTATTGCTATCTGTAGACATGACCAAACATTACTCAGACGCGGTCATACTTATTAAGTGTTCCACAGACCTTACTCACATTTTTCTGAGTTAATCAAGAAAAGTTGCATGTCTGTTTTATTAGTTGTGAGGGAACAATTTGCATTTTAATTTTGTAAAAAAAAAAAAAAAGAAAAAAAGAGAGAAAGAAATATCTATGATTTCCCTTGGGGTAATATTATATGCAAGCAAATTGTGTATTTTACTTGAGTAGAGTTTAATATGTTATCTGGTAAGCACCTTGGCTGAAGTAAAGGATACTGATTATTATTTCTGAAATAGGGCAAAGAAATAGGGAAAAGTCTATTCTGTTGACTCTGTTGATTAGTTCATGGAGTAGAAACTCTTCACATTATTTTCTAAGTGAGAAACAGTAAATGAGAAAGTTTTTCCCTTACCATAGGCCACATAATGCATGTTTTACTTTCTGTTTCCACAAATACAGAGACTATGTAGTTAAACTAAATCTATTGTTTAATTTGAAATATATATTTATGATGATTTTTGAGGCAACTTTTGGTCTCTGTATACTTTACATATTGAGAAACTGAAATGAAATTATCATCTCTTTAGCTTAGGGTCACAATTTCCTTAATGGTTTTTTGGTACACAGGGCTATATTGCAAAGATTAATTCTGGAACTCATTATCTGCTTTGGATGATCCGGTATAAGTGACTAAAAAAAGACCTATGAGAAATTTAGATAACAAGCCAATAACTCAGAAAGTTCAGCAACTTTCTGTATAGTATCTCAGCACAAACATAAGCACTCTTAAGTCATCAGATTTCAATAATACTTTTAGTTTTGAACTTGTATTCAACTTCTACTCTCAAAGTGTGAAAGAAAATTTTGAAAACAGGAAAGGAGCTTCTTGAATGGGATCCTTCTCTGTATTTGAATAAAACATTCCAGTTCTGCTTATTAGACTTTGGTTAACTTTTTTGCCATTACAATTTAAAAAGTCAAAATATGAATTTACTTGTTTTGTAGAAACACAGATTTTGTTCCTAAGTTTATGATGTTGATAAAAGTAGTACTGTGCAATGTACAACCTACAAAACATAAATGAAAATAAAAAGATTACTCTACTTTTGAGTTTAAAGATATGATAAAAGATTTGCCACATGTTTAGAATGATAATAATTCAATAAATTTGTTATTTCAAAATTGTCTGTATTTTTAATTAATTTTAAACTCTGATTTTGGTAGACACATAAGATAAAAGCTTCATTTAATAAAGCCAAGAAATGGAAGTGGATACAACTTTTCACTTGGCCTAAGTGGCCACAAGGAATGGAAAAATAGGACTAAACTAGAAAAAAAAAATACTGGAAAAACTACAAATAATTTTCTAAATACTCAGCTCTTTTCCCTTTTGAGTCTTTCAATATTTGGATATTTTTTCTCTCCTTGTCCACCCTAAAAGTATCAGAGATGTTTTTGGTATATTGTCTGTGCATTCTAGGATAATTACATATACAATAAAGAATAAAAGAATATTGTACTTGGATTTCAGGAGGGAGGCCTATATATTTGAAGTCTCATTCCAAGTGGTCATACGGAGATGCAAATGTGGAATTATACAGAATTAAGAAAGAAACAAAATGGAAAAAAAGTAAAACAAAGAAAGAAATGAACCTCCAATATTTTGCTAAAATATGTAGAAAAATATTCAAGATTCTGTGAAGGCATTAGGAGAGCAGGAAAATAAAACCGTTTTTTAATATATGAATTGCATATGAAGCACAGAGAAAGAAAATGAGATGGAAAGTAGTAAGACTTCCTACAAGTAAGGTCAGAAGAAAGAAAGACAAAAGGAAAGTGATCTAAATATGTATTTAAAGATGAGATCAATAAACTTGCATGGAGTATGTAACGCAAAGGAAAATTAATGAATATATTAAAAAAGTTAACTGCTATAATAAGAGATAACAAGAGCAGAGGGCGAAATGCCATTTTTGCTACAATCTTTTTGGGTGACTGGAGGGAGTGAATTAAATGAGGTGCTAGTAGAATGAATTAAATCAGATGCTAATGTAAAAGTTTAATTTTCTGTAACCCATCTAAAATTGTTCTTAAACACCTGTTGCCTTTGCCATTTCTTAAGTGATCTTAAATACATCACTGCATCAAATTCTTAAACAAAAATCATTAAAAACCATGTTCTGACACATTCTGAACCCCTTATCACTACAATTGTGGATAATATTAGTGTCATCTTGCTTTTATTCTTCTTATTGTATGTAGTAAATAAAACAAGGATGAAATAATATGTCTAAATGTTACATGTTCCCATCTGAATTCAGCAAGAGGTAAGATCTCAAAGTGGAAGACAGACATATTGGTTGATTTTTTTTAATATATACTGGTTATAGCATACTAGTCCCAGTAAATTTAAGCTCTTCTTATAGTGGCTTTTAAAACAATTCTGTTGTTTCTAATTCCTGAAAAAAACATATTTATTTATTCCTTTTCAAGACAAACTCTTAACATTTTCAGAAACAATGAATGTAACTGTGATAAAATAATTAGCTTGTTAATTATGCTTATTTCAATGTCTGGCTCCTCAATTTAACTTCACAAAGGACTACTGCCAGATTGAAGGAGCTGTTATAATAATGTTACCAATTTATAGAGTACTGGACACTCATAAAAAAGTAAACAATTTTATTTGTTCTCGCGTAACCTACGTTGTGCCATGAATCTTATATGAACTGCTTTAATGTCTGTCAATTCTCTCAGACATCCTGTCATCATGTGCTGTCTCCTTCCTGCTTTCTATTCATTTCTCAAATTGATAAGCATCCAGGAAATCCTTTAATTTATTTGCAAATAATTTTCTTCATGTCTTGCAATGATCTGTTTATACTTATATATCTCTACAGATGAGTCACTTTTGATATACCACATCTTGAATGTTTATCCTTTAAAAATGTCAGATCCTGTAGAGAAAAATCCTTAGGGAAATTTAAAAAAAATGGCATCTTCTGAATTTTTCCTAGCTTCCACTCCTCTAGACATTTAATTTTAGGGAAGAGAGAAACAATTTTCCTTTCCATATATTCTCAGAGTATATAACCACTACAATGACAGGAATTTTGATCACATTGTCAATCAGATTGAAGAAATACATGCAAAATTGTACATCACTTACAGGATTTTTCCTTGCCGTTGTGATGTACTCCAGGGGAGACATTGCCTTCCTGGGCCAAGAAAACACACTCAGCCCAGTTCAAGGGCATTATAGGAAAAGTAGCGTGAAGACACAAGAGCCTTCATGACTATTTTCTATTCTCCTCCAAGCTTCCAGACTTTCATACAAGTCAAAAGGTACAGTGAATCTAATATTTTATGGAAAAAAAAAACCAAAAACTTTGACACTGTTGAATTAATATTGAGGTTCTTATTCTAGCTTCTCTTTCTCTTCATGTTACAAGAAGAAGCTCAGTTCTCTGGCTTAATAGCCTCATCTTTATGACCTGTTGGAGGCTTCTAGTACTAGATACACCTGCTGAAATTTAGAGGATGCTATCACTCATGTCAGAAGATAGCACACATAGACTTGCAGAATGGTTGAGACTGGAATGAACCTCTGGAGGTCATCTAGTTTAACCCCTCAATTCAAACAGCAGAGTCAGCAACCAGATCAATCATTCTATGATGCTATGATTCTGTGATTCAAGCAGGGTCACCTATGGTAGGCTGCCCATGACTGTGTCCAGATGTCTTTTGAATATCTACAGGGATAGAGACTACACAGTCTCTCTGGGTAACTTTACTAGTGCTTACTCAGTGAAGGGGAATTTCCAGATGTTCAGCGGGAACCTCTTGTGTTTCAATTTGCACTCATTACCTCTTATCCTGTGACTGGGCACCACTCACAAAAGTCTGTTAAACTTCCTTATATCCTCACTTCAGATACTGATATACATTGAAAGGATTCAACCAACAAAAGAAGTGCTCAGAACTTTAAGTTCTGTGATGATGGCAGAAAACCTTCAACATCAAGCTACCTTTCATACAGCAGGCAGGAATATGTGTCTCTATTTTGGAAGACAAAATATATGTAGAGTTGTAAAAGTAGAAGCATCACAGAACCACAGAAACAAAGCCCATTTGGCAAGTTAATTGTAGTGGGTTTTGTTTTGCTCTCGTATCTCTTTACATAAAGTACAACCATATTTATCTTTGCGGTCATGTTTCTTGACATGTCTTGGCCGTGGTACTTATAAAGTCTTGAATTCCTTTCCAGTGCTAAGTATATAACAAGACTAGAACAAAATTATAATATAATTTACACTTCTAAATAATACTAATAATACTAATAAATAATACTAATAATGTTTTGCTATAAACAACATATATATATATGTAAAATATTTATTCCTATCCTTGTATGTCTTCAGCCCATTGTAAACTCAGCTATTGTTAAAAAATACATTTTCAAAATATTTCATGGGATTTACCCATGCAGTTACTGTTACCATAACATTGATTTATTTGTTTTAATTTTATTTAGATTTAAAGTTTTTTTTTCTTTCTAGCATCTTCTCTTAAAAACAGTATTTATTTTGTTTTATACTGCTTCTTTCCTTCTGAATGAAATTCTGATCTTAGCTACATTAGAAAAAATTCAAGAAAATCAGTGAATATTTTCATTTTTTAATGTGTACCAAAATCACTCAGATAATAATTTTTTTCCTCTCTCTTCTTAGCTACTTATACAATATTTGTAATTTCTTATATTGTTCTTCTACAGAAGCTTGAAATGAAGATAAATGAGTCACAAACAGTACATTAGACTCCTATTCCTACAGAAACACCTTAATGAAAACATTGTGCATTGGATTTAATTGTTTTGTTATTTAAAAACATTAACTAAAATGCAAATAGTCAAACATTAAGCAGCATTAAGCAAAAATTACAATTTCATTTTTGTAAAGAAATTTTCAGAAATATGTCAGTGATTAAGTCTCCAAAACAATCACTGGATTTAATTCCTTTTGTATCTCAAGATAAAAATTGAAAAGATATCTTCCACCTACTGACCTGTACTTCCTATCCGTAGAGCTCTGTGAAACTTTACTCAATCAAATTGGCAGGGGAAGATTTCTGTAACTGTAGATGATCAACGCAGATTCAGTGGAAGTTAAAGGAACTCTTTTTGCTTGCTTTCACTTGCTTTCTCCTGGTCTTGGAATAAAGATGAAAGAAATGACCTATATTAATTTTTTAAATGTGGAAACTAAAGATGGAATATTGAAACGTACTGCTACAATGCAGTCATTTTTAAATTATTTCCATAATGACTATCAATGTCAGAAACGTATTGAGAAATATAGTGTGTATTTTTTGAACATCCCAGTTCACTGTCAGTATTAAGTTAGACTTCTGGAGATATGAATGCAACTTCTAGTGCAATAAATAAGAGTATTAGCAATTGGTAAAATCATTCTTGTACTGTGGAAAGAGAAGAAATTTAGCTATTATAGAGATCAAATTCTGGAAAATTTTACCTTTCCACATTTCTTTATCCCCTTTATATGCATGAAATTTCTGGCATCTGGACTACTTGGTACTGTTTTGTATACATTTTGAAGATAACCAAGATTGCCTTTAAAGGCATAGTCAAAAGTATGGACAGTGAGGAAAACAACCTGGAACTTGAAAATTGTCATCCCACTGAGGATTTTGCTAATAATAACCTCTACACAGAAATAATATTTTTCACAGCTTAAAATATGTTTACCTCTAAGGAAATGTTTGTAGAGCCTTCCTTAACTTAAAAAATATAATACTATTTATGAATCATATTTTACTAGAGCAATTTTATTACTGTTAATTTAAATGTATAGTTTAATGATTAATTATTAAATATGAAGAATGCTCATACATTATCCACAAGGCATTTTTTATATTACTTGATACAGTTTCTTATCCTTTAATGCCATATCATATATGTTTTAATTTTCACACAACAGATGCTTTAATTTCTTGATGTGAGAACTAAATCATTGTTGGGGTTGGACTCGATGATCTCTGGAGGTCCTTTCCAACCCCTATGATTCTGTGATTCTGTGATTCTGTATTATTGTAAGATTAGAAGTTTTACTGCATGTAAGTAGTGAATATTAATCTATATCACTTTCAAACAAGTGAAAAAAACAATCATAGAGGTAAAGCTACTATTCTGAAGCCTAAGTTCCTGGTTTTTCTTTTAAATGAAATGGGGGGAGTGTGCAGAAAAATGACAAATTCAGAAAGTACAGACAGAATAGAATTCTTCCCAGTTCATTTTTCAGAAGAGAGGGAACAAAAAGATTTCTCATTCTTAAGTAACGTGTCCTTTCCAGCTGTATCTATGAATGCTTTTTTTAAATCTGATTATTTATTTATTTATTTATTTATTTATTTTGCTTGCTTGTTGGATGAACTGTACTGCAGTTTATCAAGAGACCATGTTGACTGTGCAAATTACTTGTATAGTCTCCCAAAGCTAGGGGACAAAAATGTAATCCTATATCAATTCCTGAAGGCTCAATATACAGACACTTATTGTCTCATAACAGATTTGTAAGGGTAACATTACTGCTTACAACTCCAGAAAAAAAAAAAAAGAACAAAATGAAATCTTTGGTTTACCTTTCTCCACCTACAAGAACAGTGGTTGACTCCCAGTGGGTACTCTTTAGAGTACAGCACTCCCAGTGGGTACTCTTCAGAGTACAACAGACTCTGGGACTAAAAATTGCCTTTTCTTAGAGGCTGATTTTTGATGGAACCTCCTGATAAATAATGACAACACAAGAAGATTCATTTGGCTTTTTTATGGATGCATTTTTAAGCAATGACTTCTTAGCAAATCAGTGTCAATTAAGTATTCCCTTATTACATTTGGTTTTATAAAATGAAGTTTCTTTGTATTCTGGTAAGAAAGAAATTCATTGTAGCATAGCCATCATTAGCGCAAGTGTCTCCATTTCAGCTAGTCACTTAGGCTTACTTTATAGTAATATACAGAATTTAAAAAAAATCAGCAAGATGAGCCATGCTATAAAATTACTTTTTCTTTCATTCTCAGATTGCAAAAGACTCTGTTTGACTGACTTCAATAATTTTCATCAGATAAATCCTCTCTATCAAATAAATCTCACAGTTCAAGCAAATGCAAAAGTCTTAATTTGTATTTCTTTACTTATAAAACTTACCATATTTCTTAATGCATATTTTTTTATTCTCCTCTAGCTAAGTGAATATATATTTTTTTCCCACTTACTTTCTAGATGCATGGTAGATGTAGCAATACAGCCATTAAACTGAAGCATATTAAAAAAAAGGAGCACTCATTCTATTTCTCATGTCTCATACTAATGGAGAAAAACCACACTTGTACTACTCGTTCATTTCACATCTCCAACATTTCTCTGTAAATTTTGCAAAATTATAGGTTCAGAAGAGAAAAGAAAAAATACCTTTCCTGTTAAGTGCAAAGTGTAGGATCTTAGTCTTAATAATCTTATCTAAATTAATATAATTAATTAAATATTTTCATAAAGATCTACAAATATTTCAACTTGTTCTGCATAAGAAACAAAATTAACTAGAATTGGGTTAGCACGTGAAATAAATACTATTATATCTATTAAACTGAGAGCTATAAAAATAAATAATCAAATATATAAGTATGATTTAAAATGTTGATAACATACTGCAAGGTACTAAAAGAAAAGCATTAAGGAGTGGAAACACCTTGTCTAGAGCTAGTGTATTTGTGACTGAAAATTAATGCATTCCTACAAGTCTTGACAAACTGAATATTGTATTCAGTTTTGGCGTCCTCATTACAAGGATGCTGAGTTTCTCAAGCATGTGAGAAGATCAATGAAGCTGATGAAGGGACTATGAAAGCAAGACTTACAAGGAACAACTGAGGGAACTGGGATTGTTTAGCCTGGAGAAGAGGAGGCTGAGGGGAGACCACATCACTCTCTAAAACTACCTGAAAGGAGGTTGCATCTAGGAGGATGGTTTCTTTCTCAGGTAACAAGTGAGAGGATGTAAGGGAAAAGCCTTAAGTTGTAAGAGTGGAGTTTAGGTGGATATTAGAAGTATTTATTCACACAGAGGGTAGTCAAGTGTTGGAATGGACTGTGCAGGGAAGTGGTGGGGTCCCCATCACTGGAGGGAGTTAAGAAATGTGTGAAGATGGCATTAAGGAACACGGCTTAGTGACAGAACTCAGTATATCAGGCTGATTGTTGGACTTCATGGTCTTGAAGTTCTTTTCCAACCTAAATTATTTCATGATTCTATAACTCTGTGAACCATGTATTATCTCAACCAACATTAGGCAGGTAAAATTTTGTTGTCTACACTAGTTGTCTAAGCTTCCTTTATAAGAACCTTTAAGATATGATTTATCCTAATACATTCATATGACATGCTTAAAAAATCTTCTAGTTTTTAGTCAGATGTAGTTTAATGAGATGAATTTCACTGAGAGATCATGAAGTGGCAGCTGGGAAGGCTGTGGTGTATTGAAATATTTTCATTTCTAATTCCTTGTTTCTGTCTTTTATATTTGCTAAAGAAATAATTTTATTGTTACTTTTTATACGCAAATTTTAATTTTCTTTCTCCCTATTTATTTTCTCCTATTTAAGCTAGGATATGTAGCATTATGTAATATCCCCTAATCATAAACATCTTCATATGAGAGGTAATGGAAGAATTGATCTAAAAATAAGGTAAACAGCTATGGGTTAGATAAGTCACATTTTGAACAAAATCATTTTTGTGTAATATTCACAGTGACATGGGTAAATATTCATATCTCTTTTCTACTGAGGTACCCAAGAGTCTTTTAGAGAAGGCTAATTATCTACATCAATCTACAAGGGCCACTCTAAAAGTAATGTTTCATGCTTTATTATGTTGGCCCGCAACATCAGAGGTGGGTGTTGGTTATATGGCAGTAGAGGCTGAACCCTCCCACCAATATTTTGCTAGATTTTGTTGCTGTGTGACAGATGATAGCTGAGAAGCAGTCTTACAAAATGGCTTCTGACATAGAAATACATATGAAGCAAAGATGTGCCATTTCATTCCTCCATATGAAAAAAATGGCACCCACTGACATTCTTTAACACTTGTTGAAGGTTTCTTGAGACCGAATAGTGGATGTGAGCACAGCGAGGCAGTGGGTGGTGCATTACAGTAGTGGCAACAGCAACATGAAAGCCAAGCCATGTTCCAAATGGCCATGCAGCTTTTTATGAGCATGGCTCTTATTCACTGCTAATAAATATGCATAGCTAACAGTTGTTACTATGCTGAAAAATAGTGTTTTGTAGTTGTGAATGTGCTCTATCATGTAATGCTGTTGTGCTCTTTGTAGCTATTATACTTTCCATCAAAATAAATAGGAAGCATTACTTCTGGAGCAAACCACATCTGTTCAGCAGTAGTGTGTTCCTAGGTTTTAGTTTCAGGTGACATCAAATTTCTGTCAAAGATTTTTGTTAAGTAAAGCAAGATTATTAAATAAAAATAAATACATAATTCTATCAAAGTATCCACAAAAACATACGTACTATAAGGGAACGTTTGTAAGGAAGCATCTGAGGTTTTAAGTACTTTTGCAGTCCATTCATCAAGATGGGAAATAATGCTTGGTAATATAGATAGTTTACTTCCTCTAAACATAGATTGGTATTTCAAGTTCACAAGTAAGGACTCTCTGAAAACTAAAATTTCTGACACAGCAATAATTTTCTTTATTTACATAGTTTACTATGGTTGAATGAATATCATTGTGACAAAAAGGCAGTCCAACACTACTGTTATTATTGCATTCCTGAATAATGTTCTAGTCATGATCAAGTGTGAGAAATACTCCAGAAATACGTAAGAAAAAAAATGCATCATATATAGTTCATCTATTCATGAGCAGTTGTATGAGAACTGTTGAATCACGGCCTGAACCTCTGATTAACCACCTGAGGCAAGCGCTGAGTCAGCCATTGGAGCACAGGTGAAGGCAATTCACCTGTGTGCCCAGAAGGGGTGGAGCCAGGCTCCACCTCTCCTAGACCCCATTTAAGGGCTGACTTCCACTGAGGAAGGATTACTTTCTGGAGATTTCTCCTTGTGGTGTCCTGTGAGTCTACAACACTGGTGAGTGTCCTTTATTTATATTTGATTATCTTTTCTAATGTAGTAATCTTACTAGCCTAACTCTCCTGTATACTATATAATATCTGTATACTTATTAACCTTACAGTAGTTTGTGTACTTTAATGGGTATTTTGTCACAGGTGTGCATAACTAAATATTTCACACTCATTTTTACAGACTGTATAATACTGAGGAAAGACTCAAGAGAAAATTAATCTCAGTACATGATCCTGTGAAACTGTGTACAGATCTGAATATTCATTATTCTCAATGGGAATATGGCTGTTTGTAGAATAAAATGCTGAACTGTAAATGCAACAAGGCTCAGACTAAGAAAGGAATTTGACAGATTTGACGGGTATGCTGATCTTCAAAATCTCACACTGCACTCACTGTTAGTCTGATTGGGTAGAGATAACTTGTCATTTGGTATTTGTTAGTTTATAACATTCTATGTTAGAATAAGAAAAAGAGAAAGTTGTTCATTTTCTTGGATGGTGAAGGCAGCAGGTAGGCTTACGTGTCGAGCAGAGCAAGACAATCCCTTCCCTGCTGGCATCTCCTCTTTAATGCAGTCCAAGATATATTTGGCCTTCCATGATGCAAACATGTTTTCCTGGATCATGTCCAGCTTTTCATTTACCAGTACCCTAAGTCCTTCTCTTCAAGGTTATTCCCAGTGAGTTATTCTCCTGGTCTGTACACATATCTTGAATAGCCCTGACTGAAGTGCAACACGTTGCACTTGGCATTCTTGAATCTCATAAGGTTCAGATGGGCCTGTATTTCAAGCTTAAGATTCTTCCACTTTAGAATATTTTACTGACTTAGAGACATGATCAAACCTGGAAGGTGGTCAGCAACAGAAGAGAATTCTGCTGTTTTTCAGATGGGCACCATAATTCAGCCTAGGGTTTTGCTTCATATCCTGTTGCTGTAGGTAACAGCACTAGGGTTTGGAAGAAACTAAATGTGAGGTACAGCCTTATCAAGCCGTCAAGATTCTTCAGAATTGTAAATAGCTTTTTCTGTTGGTTTAACAAGTAAATGGGCAACATCTTAAGTTTTGTTGAATGTTTTCTTTTCCAAACATGAAAGGAAGGAAACATTGAAATAGACTAAGATTCTTGTGGTGAAGAAAAATTGTCATAGTTAACCAGATTAATTGCTTTCACTCACATGAAGCTAGTGGATCATAAAGCAAAAAGAGTGGAACTTAATTCTGTATCTCAACAGCATCTTCTGTAAGACAAAATTCTTATTTCCTTTCCTGAGGGCATAATCTGTACAGTGGCTCCAGAAATAACACTGCATTCTTGAATCATTATTTTGGTCTAAAAAAAGTACTATTTATTCCATCTTCCCTAAAAGTGCTTACTGCTCTGTTGAGACATTTAGGAATTTAGCTATGTATATCAGATCATTTTGTGTGATTATTTATCATTTTCAATTGAGTTGTAGACAGTAAAAGAAAACAGTAATTTCAGTTATAGAAGAAATAGTTCTCTGGTGGATGATAAAAGTTTAATGGCTTAAAAGGTTTGGTTTTGATTGTAGTGTGTGATTGTATCAAATCATTCTTCATTATGGCAATGAAGAACAGTCAAACTGCATTTTTTGAGTGTAGTACTATTTTGCGTGAAGTTTTCTGTAGGAAGCTTTTTTGTGGGAGATGAGAGCACTTAAAAGGAAAAAAATGAGCATTTTAATAATATTTTCCATTGAATGTATGACAAATATCAAGTGAAGAATACAATATTCAAATGAAATTAACCAACTTTAAAATCATGGGGCACACATTCCAGTTATGTGAAACATTCATAAATCCAAAATCAGTTACATAGATTTATAGCAGTTTAATTAGTGCACACTAGTTAAACAACCTGATAAAATACTAACATTGCAATTATTTTGTAGAATTATTTTATCAACAGCTCACTTAATCCTTTTTTTTTGTTTGTTTTCATTATTGCACTTGAAGCTGTGAAAATAGGAATTGTAGTTGACCTTTTTTGCCTTTTTCATTTTACTTCGGCTTCAACTGCATGATTCTGACATCAGTTTACTCACACAATGCTTTCAATGATCATTTGCCCTTACAACCTTAAATGAACAGAAACTTCATATTGAAAGATGCAATGTCCTTGAGATATAGGGGTCATTACCAAAACTCACTCTTTGCAAGTAGAGTAGGGAAACAGGCTGTCACTGCAGCTTGGAGTCCCTGGATGCTACCCAGATGATTTAACACCAAGTGATTCAGTACATCATTTATGGGCTCCAAACTTCCCAACACTGCACCTAGATATTTTCTGACTAGAAAGCGTTTGACCACAAGATGATGAGAATGCAGAAAAGAAACCTAGCAGATGGAAATGTATGGATGGATGTGGATGGAAACATTTGACCTTTCCCTGAGACTTCAGTCTAGTGTTTCTGTTCAAAAGTATTTTTTCTCACATCTTTTCACCCACCACCCATTTCCCTCCCTTCCTCCATGTTTGCAAATTTGATGTCACTTTGCCTGGGAGTCTGAGGTTTCCTTAGTATTCTGGGGGAGTGAGAATACTCCAGTGTATCTGCAGACCAATTATTGATGACAATCATGACACTTGTACCAGATTATCACATGCTCTCATTACAGGAGAAAGCTTCTGCTCCTAGTTTTTTTCATTTATTAGTGGCTGTCCTGAGAAACTGTATTTCCATGAGTCTTACTTACTCTCCTTCATGAGGATTCCTCTTGGCCAGTAGTTGACAGATAATTGGAGCTAATAACCGTAACTGCTTTGTGATGCGATCAGTCTTCAGAGAGGTGACACATAGTCAGCAAGGGTAGATTTTTGCAATACATTAAGATAGACTTAGTTAGGGTTACTTAAAGACATTGTTACACACAGAAGCAAACAGCTGTGGTAAGGCTTTGCAGACTCCACATGCTCATCCTGGTGCTTAGCTGAAAGTTACTGCTGTCATAGAAGAAGCTGACAGAAGTGGATCTAAACAACAGTTGCCATTCACAGGCTGATTTATTAGATCAAATTCCACAGCTGAGGTATGAATTGACATTTTGAGTAGCTAAAGTATTGGCTTTTGGGATCAGCAACCCCTGAAATCACTGCAGCTAAATCCAGGAGTGACTTCATAAAGCTTACATCTATTATTTTGAATTTTATTATACAGTGTGCCCCTGAAATTGTCTTATGAAGCTAGAATAATGTGAAACTAGGCATTTGTACAATGTCAGGTTTCCAAATTAAAAGGATTTCAACTTTTTAAATTAATCATCTTAACATTGTATCACTATAACACAGTGCTTATAAGAGAAATTACAGAAAAGAACAAGAAAAATGAGCAGAGTTCTTGAAAACATGACCTCTGAAAAAAGGATAAGGTTTGAAGAAAAAAATGACTGGAAGGGATATAAAATAGCACTCTTTGATATGCAAAAGGTAGTTACAAAGACGAAAGGAATAATCTGTTCTCTGTGTCAGCCTTGGATTGAACAAGAAGTAACTGTCTTAAATTAGAACAGGGGAAATTTAGAATATGTATTAGGAAAAGATTTTGAACCATAAATCATGAGAAAGTACTGTCTAGGGAGAATGTGGAATTATCATTACTGGAAGTTTTTGAGAACACACTGGGTAGAAAAGTTTCGAGCCTGAGTAAGGTGGAAGTTTTCCTGCCCTGGGATAAAACAACAAACCCTTGAAGTTCTCTGGGATCTATTGTCTTTCATGCTGGAATGTCTAATACTTCACAGGAACGTAAGTAAAAGTTAACTGGAAAACAGACAAACTTGTTGCAAATATGTAAAGAATGAAGAACATACTGGTTTACTGACTAACATTATACTGGGACTGGAGTACTACTGTGCTGTGAAATGAATGGCATGCTAATAGATTTAGCCAGCTGGTAACACAGAAGAAGTCAGAAATGACTAAAGTCCCTTCAATCTCTTCATATTTTGCCTTCAAAATTATTTTTAACTCCTTTCTTTTCTTCCTGCTCAGGCCTTAAGTATCACAAGACTATATGCAAGGAATATCCTTGGTATCTGACTAATATTTGAATGGTGTGTAACAACAAATGTATTATGTAAATGAGCAATCTAGTATAAAGCCATTATTTGATCTATCAATGCAGATATTACTTAAGCAAATCAAGAATTTGAGGTTTCAGTAAAAAAAAATGACCCTAAGAACACTTTAAAATTCTATATACATTTTTCAGATCAGCTTTTTGGAAGGGAGTGGTCATTAGTGTCATGAAAACTTCCTCTGAGAGAGCTCTTTCTCTGTGTGATTTTTGTCATTTTATAGCAACCTTGTGTTGCATTCTGGATCTATCTGATGATGCGATGTCTCTGATGACGGTGGCCAGCAATAACAGGCACTGTTTGCCAGCTATTCCAGGAGAGGCTCTTGTTGTGGTAATACTTAATGCTACATATTTCACTATAAAGTTATAAACATTACTGAAATATCTATACTGTAATTTAGCTCAAAAACTTTAAAAGTTAATGGTTCCACCAAGTGTTGTATCAGGTAAATATAGAAAAGCAAACATCTTGAAAAATAATCACAGAATCACTGGAACGTTTTGGTCAGAAGAAGCCTTTGAGGGTCTGTCTCGCTCCAATTTATAGGAGGGAGATGAGGTTCTTTTAATGTATGTATACCCGACGTGAGATTAAGAAACAACGGTTCAAATGTTGGTCCAACCAGTTTATTACAAATCCTAGTTGCTTAGGGATATGGGGAAGGGAAGATGGGCTATAGAAAAGAGATAGGAAATAAGCAAGGAGTCTTCATAGAAAGCAAGAGAGAGATAGTCACCACTGTGGGTCCAGCGAGGTTCGTAGCAGGTCCGTTGTTCTCAGGAACTCGTCTGGTCACCGCGAGGGATGGGAGGAAGCCAGGAAGCTTCGCAGCAAGCAGGCCGCAGGGGGGGGTTCTTCCAAAGAGGTTTTTCCCCTCAGGGAATTCTCCGTCAAAGGTTTCTTTGGGAGTTCTCCTCCGAAATCCTTAGTTTAGTGAGGGCCTTTTTATCCCCCATTTCTCTGTTTTTTTTCTTCTTTCTGTTAGCGTGACATACCTGGCCCAAAAGATAAGCCGGCAGGGAGTGGTGCCCTCGTTGCCATGCACAAGCATTATCACCTTTTGCAGTGGTCAGCTCCTTCAAGCCGCACCCCTGAAAAAGACTGCTTGTCCCGCTTCTGCTTATCTTTACAATCATGAGCAGAGGTACTGTGGCACGGTGACACCTACCACTCGCCCCCCTAGATAATTTGCAATTGTCAGTTAGAGTCTTATCACCAGAAAGGCCTCACGAAGCAAGCTTTGAGACAAAAGAGAAAAACAGCCTTGTCTCTCACAGGTCATCTGGTCCAACCTCCTTGAAAGTCCAGTTAGAGCAGGTGACTTAGGAATGTATCCATTCAGGTTTTGAGTATCTTTATGGGTAGAGTTTCCACAGCCACTGTGGGCAACTATTTCTACGCTGTGTGCTCAACTACACTACAAATTTTCTCATCTCTTATGTCTCAGAGGATTTTAGTTTACAGGAGACGGAGACAGACTCTTTAGGAGGGTCTTTTCTAATAGGACAAAGGAAAATGGTTTCAAACTAAAAGAGGGGAGATTTAGACTGGAAATAAGGAAAAAGTTTGTTAAGATAAAGATGGTAAGACACTGGAACAAGTTGGCCAGAGAGCTCTTGGATGTCTTGTCCCTGGAGACATTCAAGGTCAGGCTGGAGGGGTCTCTGAGCACCCTGATCAATCTGTAGATGTCCCTGTTCATTTCAAGGGAGTTGGACTCGACCTTTAAGGGTCCCTTTCCAACTCAAGTGATTCTATGATTTAGGTAAAAAGGAGGAGGGCGGGACACATCTGAGGTTATTTCATTTATCTTCCCAAGAAGCCATTATGTGTGATGAGCCTGGCTTTCCTGGAAGAATCACAGAACCACAGAATTATAGGGGTTGGAAGGGACCTCCAGAGATCGAGTCCAACCCCCCTGCCAAAGCAGGTTCCCTACACCAGGCCGCACAGGTGGGTGTCCAGGGGGGTCTTGAATATCTCCAGAGAAGGAGACTGCACAGCCTCCCTGGGCAGCCTGTTCCAGTGCTCCGTCACACTCACTGTAAAGAAGTTCTTGCGCACATTTGTGCGGAACTTCCTATGCTCCAGTTTCTGGCTGTTTCCCCTTGTCCTGTCTCCACATGCTGCTGAAAAGAGTCTGGCCTTGCCACTTTGCCCCTCACACCTTAGATATTCATAGACCTGGATCAGGTCCCCCTCTCAGTCTTTTCTCAAAGCTAAGCAGACCTAGTTCACTTAGCCTTTCTTCACAGGGGAGATGCTCCAGGCCCTTCATCTTTGTGGCCCTCTGCTGGACTCTTTCCAAGAGATCTTGTCTTTTTTGTACTGGGGAGCCCAGAACTGGGCACAGTACTCCAGATGAGGCCTTACTGGGGCAGAGTAGAGGGGGAGTAGAGCAACTCTACACTTGCTTTTGTTAAACCTCATCTGGTTTCTTACTGCCCAGCTCTCCAGCCTGTCCAGGTCTTGCTGAATGGCAGCACAGCCTTCAGGCTTGTCAGCCAATCCTCCCAACTTCGTATCATCAGCAAACTTGCTGAGGGTGGCCACTATCCCCTCATCAAGGTCATTGATGAAGATGTTGAACAAGACCGGACCCAGCACTGACCCCTGAGGAACACTGCTAGTTACAGGTCTCCAACCAGACTCTGCACCTTCAGTGATGACCTTCTGCACTCTGCCAGTCAGCCAGTTCTCAACCCACCTCACTGTCCACTCATCTATCGCACGCTTCCTCAGCTTTTTTATAAGGATGTCATGGGAGACAGTATCAAACGCCTTGCTGAAATCAAGGTAGACTACGTCCACTGCTCTCCCCCCATCCACCCAGCCAGTGGTGACATCATAGAAGGCTACCAAGTTGGTCAAGCATGACCTCTCCCTGGTGAACCCATGCTGGCTACTCCTGATAACCTCCTTTTCCTCCAATTGTCTGGAGATGGCATCCAGCACAAGCTGTTCCATCACCTTTCCAGGGACAGAGGTGAGGCTGACTGGCCTGTAATTACCTGGATCTTCCTTCTTGCCCTTTTTGAAGACCGGAGTGACATTGGCTATCCTCCAGTCTTCAGGCA
>JACDJE010000476.1:349880-442289 GCA_016647715.1 Pavo muticus | reverse complement strand
TTTCATGGACCTCCTTCTTCCCTTTGAGTTTGCGCATGAGCTCCTTACTCATCCACACAGGTCTCCTGCCACCCTTTCCCGATTTCTTGCTCACAGGGACGCACTGATCCTGAGCTTGGAAGAAGAGCTGTTTAAATGCTGACCAGCTCTCACAGGCCCCCTTACCTTCTAACACCCTAGCCCACGGGATAGCTCCAAGTAGGTCCTGGAAGAGATCAAAGTTGGCTCTCCTAAAGTTCAGGGTAGCAGTCCTACTTTTTGCTTTGCTTCTTCCACTCAAGATCTTGAACTCCACCATCTCGTGGTCACTACAACCCAAGCTGCCCCTGACCTTTACTTCCTTAACAAGTCCTTCCTTATTAGTGAGAATAAGGTCCAGTAACGCCCCTCCCCTTGTCAGTTCCTCCACCATCTGCATCAAAATGTTGTCTTCAACACATTGCAGGAACCGTCTGCACTGTGTGTGCCTGGCCATGTTGCTTGTCCAGCAAATATCTGGATAACTGAAGTCCCCCACAAGCTCCAGCGCCCAGGATTGTGACACTACTTCCAGTTGCTTATGGAAGGCCTCATCAATCTCCTCCTCCTGATCAGGGGCCCTGTAGTACACACCCACAACAGTGTCACCCATACCAGCCTGCCCCTTGATTCTCACCCACAAGCTCTCTACTGCTACATCACTCTCCTCCAGGTGGAGTTCAATACATTCTAGCTGCTCTCTAATGTGAAGAGCAACTCCACCACCCTGCCTCACCAGCTGGTCTTTCCTGAAAAGCACATAGCCCTTCATGACAATGTTCCAGTCATGTGAACTGTCCCACCATGTCTCCGTCATCGCAATGAGATCATGGCCTTGTGACTGCACGCAGATCTCCAGCTCTTCCTGTTTATTTCCCATGCTGTGCGCATTAGTGTACAAATACTTTAGGGAAGCAGCATCCCCCTGCCCCTCTCCGTCCCTTTGAACTCCACCCTCTTCACCCATCAAGCTCTGTTTTGAGCCTCGAACTACCCGCTTAACCTCAGTGGCCCTCATTTTGTCCCACTCCCCCTTCATCCTTGTTTAAAGACCTTTCAATGAGTCCCACCAGTTCCTGGGCTAGGATCCTCTCACCCCTTGGAGACAGGCTACTTCTACTAGGCAGCCATCATGACAGGTGCCGAGTAAATTGCCCTGTGGTCAAAAAAAACAAAATTTGTGTGTTTGCACCAACTTTTAAGCCATTTATTAATGAGGTGGGTTTTTTGAATCCTCCCAGTATCCTTCCCTGCCACTGAAGGTATAGAAGAAAAAACCACCTGTACACCTGTTCCTTCAACTACCCGCCCCAGTCCCCTGAAGTCTTTCTTGATAGTCCTCAGGCTTTTCTCAGCAACTTCGTCAGTGCCAGCCTGAACTATTAATAAGGGGTAATAATCAGAAGGGTGAATCAGTCCTGAATATTTGGAATTTGGATGATTGATATAGGCTATTGAATCAACCTAAGGATATAATACCAGAATATCTGCCTGCCAATGGGTAGTAGTGAATTAATTTCTTGTTTTGCTTTGCTTGTGTGTGCAGCTTTTGCTTTGCCTGGTAAACTGTCTTTATCTCTCAAACCATGAGTTCTTGTATTTTGCCTTCCTGGTTTTTTCCTACATACTGCTAGGGGAAAGTGAGTGAGTGTCTAAGTGGTGCTGAGCTACCTGTTGTCGTTGGGCCACAATGTGACAAACAGATGTCTCTATTGTATTTTAGCAAGTAGCAGTTACCAAAATGTAATTCTTCTTATGTCCTACTTATTTATGTGCAACATGAAATGAGGCTTTGGTGGCCAACCTTAAGGAGTTGCTAAGACAATAACACTATATCAGGGTAGATGGAGACAGACA
Organism: Pavo muticus; assembly: GCA_016647715.1. Lineage (NCBI taxonomy): Eukaryota > Metazoa > Chordata > Aves > Galliformes > Phasianidae > Pavo > Pavo muticus. The sequence goes on along the minus strand of JACDJE010000476.1, from coordinate 440,414 downwards.
ATGAAGACAATTAAAAAGACGTTTGATGTTTTCTTTCATGCAAATAGTAACGGACAATATTGCTAACAAATGTAGTTAGACTATTGCACCAGTCTGGCTCTTGCGTACTTAAATAAACCCCTCTGGTATACATACCTCTCAGTAAAAGGAATCAACCCTATACAAAAACCAAGGAAATTTCTGATGCGATAATGTAATGGGTCTAGAATAAGTATTTTACCAGAATCAAATATGATTTGTACTGCAGATAAGAAAGATGTTTTAAACATTAAGTAGAGTTAATGTTCTAGAATTATGAGATTTTAAAAAGTTCCCCTAGCATTTGTTGATGGTTTTACCAAATGTGGGAGCAGTCTGCATTACCATTGCAATGCAGACAGCGAAGCTTTACAGAAAATGTCAAACATTAAGAAAATGTCTTGTTGGTTCTGTACTTTTTGGAAGCTTGTTTCCCAACAGTGTTTGCAAACCTATCTGTGTCCAAATTCACTGTGCTAAGAAAGAGGCAGATAATGTGTCAGCTTAGACTGTTGATGTGAATTATTTCAAAAATCACACAGAATCACAGAGGTTGGAATGGGCCTCTGGGAATATTTCCCTTTCTTCTCTCCTATAATATGAAAACATTAGCCTTCTGCAAGTGATGTGTTGGGGTAAATGCAGATTATTTCTTCCTTACTGTAGGATTGTGAAGTGTCACTTACAGTTTCTATTCATTTCAAGTAGATAAAAACACAAAACACACAAAAACAGAAAAACTCCCCAAAATCACAAAAAGCACACTGAACTTGTAAAAGGAAAAAAACCAAATACGTTAGTTCTATATAGGAAGCACTTCCAGATGTTTATCTTCAGGTATTATTAGCTTCTGAATCTTCCAAAATCAATCACAACTGTTCCTTTGTCACCTATTGTGTTCTCCAAGGATCCTATATACATAAAAGTAATCAATAAAACTTGTAATAAGTACCAGGACCAGTCAGTCCCACCTCTGCAGAAAATTAATTTCTTGCTTAGAAAGAGAAATCCTTCGAACTTTTTCCCCCTTTCTGTCTTCAGAGTGATTCATTTTTAACGAAGACTCTGGACAGTGTCTCAAACTATTCTGCAAGCTACTGCTGATGCTATACTCACCTGGAAAGCAGGTAATGAAGGTTCAAATATCTTAAAGCTACTTAGAGCTTTTTTTAAAACCAAACTAACCAACTAACCAATCAAATAGGTGTGACAGCTATTGCCTGCTAGACCCTGCATCAGCAGGGCTGCAGCCAGCAGCAAGAATAGCTACAGATACTGCTTGGGGAAAGAGAATGTGAACAGGAAAGCCAGCTTTGGAATTTGGATGATCGATATAGGCTATTGAATCAACCTAAGGATATAACAGCAGAGGCTTTTGTAGTTGATGATTTTGAATGCAGGAAGGCAAGTTCCTCCTTCCATTCTAAGCTCCCATTTTCCTCTCTCAGTTCATGTCATTTCTGGAGAATTTAAACAGCTTCCCCTCAGATTCTCTATCACCTAATGAGAAGTTCTCCTTCTACCTTTTTCCCTCTAGGGTAAAGATGTAAATCTGATGGTAAATCCCCCTGAAAAGTAAGCTGTTTACAGAGCCTTCATTGCAATGCTTATCAAAGGCAATGCACAGATATTTCTGAGGATGAAGACCTTTGAGATATATTTGTCACCTTTTGTACTCTTTTCACTTACATGTGCAAATATCCCATGAGCAAAGATTTCCTCCATTCCTCTACTCTCATCCCCTTATGCTCTTTAATCAGTCATATAAGAAAGCAACATAATTTAGTGTTTCTTATTGGTGGCAACAGAACGGCAAATGAGTTTCTGCTACTAGCAACCTCAGATGATTATCCTGGAAATATCTGTGGGCAGGCAAGGGCAAGTAGAAAGCTATGGCCTGTGTAGTTTTGTCCCTGGGTAAGTTCTCTACACATCACATTCAGCCATGGAGCACCTTTGAACTTTCTGCAGTACAAATAAAATACAGGTAAACAAAGCATAAGAAATTATATGAAGGAAATATCTACACTGTCTTGGTGTGAAATACAATGAAGAGCCTGTACAAGTAGTCAAATCACTACAGTGATATTTCTCCACTCCTAATAATATCTCCACATTAATATTACCTGTCTTTTTTTTTTTTTAGTGCCTGTTTTTCAGACCCAGTTAAGCTCTAAACATAAAGAAAAATACTCATGTTAATTATTTTTGCTCAAAAAGCAGCTATTGCATGTAAGTAATCATCTAAAAAAAATAGCAAGGAACTTAGTACATGGATTTCATGTGTCTATATGACAGCACAATAAAATGATAGATTGTAATGGTTCTGTGGTAAATAATGCAGTTTAAAATTAGACTTTAAAAACAATGTAGCTGTCTCAGTTCACTGAGTGTTTAAAATACTCTCATGTCTCATTTATTTTTATCAAATATGTTTTTCTTTATTTTTTGGAATTCAGCATTCAGAGGCAAGGAAATCCAGAATTATTTCACATTAAAATAACATTAAGAGTCTTCTTGAAAGTGACACACCAGTTTATTTATACCCTGCTCATCAATATGATTCCTGAATACTTAATTGTAATTGCATAAATTTACAAAGAAGTCCAGCCTTAGATTTTCTTTTGATACTCATGGAAAGCAACCTTAAACAACAGACTATATTTTATACACAAGGCAGCAAATCATTCAAACTACTGTGTCTGTCTGTAGTATCACAACTGAGACCAGTGGGACAGAAAGTGCTTGTTAATGTTTCAGAGACTTTAAATTTTGGGGTGCTTTACATTTAGCACCCTTATATACTTTGTACAAAAAAATATCTGCTGCAATTACTGACTTACCTCCTGAATGCTCTATTTGAAAACTGGTTCCTTTGCCAATTAAAAAAAAAAAAAAAAAAGCTTAAAAATGTTATATGAGAGTGAAATCACAGACCTGACAAGACCTAAAAAAAGTAGTAAAAAGAACTAACCTTGTATCAGAGCCCTTATCAACAATACAGGAATAGGAAATCTTCAAGATCATGGTCTTCTTGAGTTAGATCTATAAATTAGATGTTTGTTTTCTACATCATAGTCTTAGGGTGTCAAAATGATACTTCTGAAATCTTTATGCAAGCCATAAATTATATATGGGACTGGAAAGAAAAAAAAAAACAATTTTGTACAATTTAGTTATTTTGATTGCATTCCATATTGGTATATGGTACTTCCCATGCTTGTTTTTCACCTGAAATTCTATTCTGAATTTGTAAAATCTTTTCTGATATTCAGTTCATGAATATGTATATAAAACTGTGAAAATTTGGAAAAATTGCAGAAGAATTTTCTACTCAAAAAAGAAATAATCAGACAGTTTGAACCTATCACTGTTTAGCACCAATTTGTGACTCTAGTGAGACTAGCTCTATCCATTAGATAGAATTAAGGTACTTATGGTGACAGTGAGAGAAAAACAGCATGGGAAGTCATGAAAGACATGGAAAGCTTTGAAAATGATCTATAGAGTACTGTGTCCCATTTACTTCACTCCCAGAAGTGAAGACTTATTTCTACATCTGTTCATACAGCTGATGGGCTGATCCTGCTTATGTTGTTGCCCAGCTGTACATGTCAGTGTGTCCCATAATGCTTCTGAAAAGATCTCAGGAAAGAGCTTCTTTTATCTGTCTGGATTCCTTGCAGATAAAGAATAGAGACTTTTCATATTCAAGACAGCAGGAGTGGAACATTTACAGAAGTTGTTACTTATTAAAGAGAAGTTGTAGAATGCCTGTTAGAACTGAGAGGTATAGGGTATGCTGTCCAGATGAAAGTCCCCTCTCAGACTCATTTTTTTTTTCTTTATAAAAGAATGTGTGTGATTGCCATCTTCCACCATTTATATTTTTATTTATTGTAATTTGCAAGACTTAATAAGCACAGTGCTCTCTCTCTTTTTTTTTTTTTTTTTTTCAAAAAGTATTCCAATATTTACTTTTTTTATGTGTGTGTTTATGTCATAGAGTCAAAGGACCATAGAAGGTAATGCTGGTCAAGGGTAAAATGCGAGTTGAATTTACAGGTTTTATTTTCTAACATTTTTTTCATATATATAATACTCTTGCTCACTAGAAGTTGTTTATGGTTAAAACCAACCGCATTTACACTAAGACTAACTCAAACAATAAAATCAGTCTCTACTTTTATGGTAAATCAATACTTGCAATAGTAAATAAAAACAAATCACCTGCCACAGGAAAGCCTGTTCTTCTAACAATCCATTCTTCCTCTCTTTCATGAATCTGTAGAATTAAAACTCTCTTCTATTTGTTAAAAATTTATGTTCATAATCAATTCATTTTGCTTTTACAACTTTCACTTCCAGCTTTTGTATCATGACTAAAGAAGTGTATTAGCCCAGCATATTCACCAACAAGAAAACTGAGCTCAAAATAACATACTAGAGCAGAACTGGTGTAATAAATTTATTTTGTAGAATCAAGACGTATTTATTATTAGTATGCTCACAATTGCTACTATACTCCAGGCTCTGAGATTTTCTGCTACAAATGTAGTTTTTCAAGGTTTTATAGCTCAGCTATAAAAATCTACTCTGGTCTTAAAACTTTATGTAAAAATCTTAGACCAACTACGATTTAGAAAGAGTTCATGTTAAAAACTTAGATCAATGTAATCTTAAAAGAAGTGTGTTGGGTGGTGTGGTTTAAGAAGTTCTGGTTTTATTTCTGTTTGGAAGGCAAAATAGTGCAATCAGAAAAATTTCCATGGGGATAAATATTTGGCTTCTTTAAAGCATTAAAAGAAGATTGACATGAACAAATGAAACTTAACATCATTTTGAGTTCCTAATAGAGATATGGAACTGTAAATGGGATAGGATTATTCATAAACTGTAAGTTAATGTCTCAGCCTCTGTTATCTCTGTTATCATATTCCGCCATTCTTCAACCTGTATAAAGAAAAGCTTTTGCTCCTACGTTGTTTTTCTTTTAGTCAGGTTGGAACAACATTGACATGAGACAGTTTCTAATGCTGTTATATTTCATGTTAGATCTTGTGTTTTTCACTTTCTTCTTGAAAGAGAAACTGGAGAAAGAGAAAACTCACAACACATATTTTAGTTTGTTGATCACACAGTATTTATACTTCCTGGTTATTTCACTTTTTACATCTCTTTGCTTTTTTGATTTTCCCAGTTCTTTTTTATTCACTGTATTTTCTATAGCACAACTGACAGCATTAGTAAAAGCTACTGTCTGGCCTTCTAACTAGCACACCACTTTTTTAGATTGGGATTTGCTGTCAGTTTGGTCTTTCATTTATCCTTGAGACATGTTTTTCTCTCACAATCCCTTCTTCTCAGTAGGCACAATTTTTTTGGAGCTGTTACTAAGTGATGGATCCTTTCTTATAAGCTGGTAAATCTCCCCTTTCCCTCTGAATGGTGAGGTACTGTCTTTCATCCAGAACCAGTGAGATAAAGACTGCAGAAGAATATGATGAGCAGATAAGTTTTAGTACACTTAACACTACTTTTCTATCTGCATTGTAGGTCTCATTTGGAAGAGAGGGCATCCACGTAGGAGTAACATGAGATTCATTGTTTTTCTGGTGAAAAAATGCTATTTTTCTGTACTTAAAAAGCTGGGATACAATGGCATGTCCTTACTTCCTTAAAAATAATATGACTAAACTAAGAGGTATTACATTATTTTATTTGATTAGAAGAAGTTATATCCTACATCATAAAAGCTGAGAGGTATTCAGTTTGATATATTTCACACTAAACATAATAGAGCCATCAGTGTTGAGAAAAGAAGCAGCTGCATGCAGATCTGTGGATTTATTTTCATATCTGAAAATATTATCTGCCAAAAAAATAATGGAAGTTTATAGTTTGATCAAAAGCAGAATGAAATCAACAGAGTTTCTGTTTACTTCAATGATAAATCATTTGTGTAGATATTCTTTTCCTGAAAGATGAATACAGCCAGTCATAACTAATGAAAATCTGAAGTTACCACTTGGTAACTGGGTTGGCATGGGTTGGAAACAGATCACAGAATCACAGAATCACAGAATCACTAAGGTTGGAAAGGACCTATAAGATCATCTAGTCCAACCATCCACCTATCACCAATGGTTCTCGCTAAACCATATCCCTCATCACAACATCCAAACGTTCCTTGAACACCTCCAGGGTCGGTGACTCCACCACCTCCCTGGGCAGCCCATTCCAGTGCCTGACCACTCTTTCAGAGAAGTAGTATTTCCTAATATCCAGCCTGAATCTTCCCTGGCACAGCTTGAAACCATTCCCTCTAGTCCTATCACCAGTTACACGAGAGAAGAGGCCGACCCCCAGCTCACTACAACCTCCCTTCAGGTAGTTATAGAGAGCAATAAGGTCTCCCCTGAGCCTCCTCTTCTCCAGACTGAACAATCCCAGCTCCCTCAGCCGCTCCTCATAAGGCCTGTGCTCCAGACCCCTCACCAGCTTTGTTGCCCTTCTTTGAACACGTTCCAGGGCCTCAATGTCTTTCTTGCAGTGAGGGGCCCAGAACTGGACACAGTACTCAAGGTGCGGCCTCACCAGAGCTGAGTACAGGGGGACAATTACTTCCCTGCTCCTGCTGGTCACACTACTTCTGATACAAGCCAGGATGCCATTGGCCTTCTTGGCCACCCAGGCACACTGCTGGCTCATGTTCAGCCGAGCGTCAACCAACACCCCCAGGTCCATTTCCTCTACACAGTCTTCTAGCCACTCCGCCCCAAGCCTGTAGCGTTGCTTGGGGTTGCTGTGGCCAAAGTGTAGGACCCGACATTTGGTCTTATTAAACCTCATCCCATTGGCTTCAGCCCAGCTATCCAGCCTGTCCAGATCCCTCTGTAGGGCCTCGCTACCCCCAGGCAGATCGACACTTCCAGCCAACTTGGTGTCATCTGCAAACTTACTGAGGGTGCACTCAATGCCCTCATCCAGGTCATCAATAAAGATATTGAAGAGGACAGGCCCCAGCACCGACCCCTGGGGAACACCACTCGTGACCGGTCGCCAGCTGGATTTAGCTCCATTGACCACCACTCTCTGGGCCCGGCCCTCCAGCCAGTTCCTTACCCAGCCAAGAGTGTACCTGTCCAAGCCACGGACTGCCAGCTTCTGCAGGAGAATAGTGTGGGAGACAGTGTCAAAGGCTTTGCTGAAGTCTAGGTAGACTACATCAACAGCCTTTCCCTCATCCACCAGGCGGGTCACTAGATCATAGAAGGAGATCAGGTTGGTCAAGCAGGACCTGCCCTTCGTGAACCCATGCTGGCTAGGCCTGATCCCCCGGTTGTCCCGCACTTGCCGCGTGATCTCCCTCAAGACAATCTGTTCCATAACCTTCCCTGGCACCGAGGTCAGGCTAACAGGCCTGTAGTTCCCCGGGTCCTCCTTACAGCCCTTCTTGTAGATGGGAGTCACATTGGCAAGCCTCCAGTCTTCCGGTACTTCACCAGTCAACAAGGAGCGCTGATAGATGATGGAAAGCGGCTCGGCTATCACCTCCGCCAGTTCCCTCAGCACTCTCGGGTGAATCTCATCCGGCCCCATGGACTTGTGACAGTCCAGTTGGAGTAGCAGGTCTCTGACTGTTTCCTCCTGAATCGTGGGTGGTTTAGTCTGCTCCCCAGCCGAGACTACCAGGTCAAAAAGTGGAGTACCCTGAGGATAACTGGTCTGACCTTTAAAGACAGACGTAAAGAAGGCATTCAGGACCTCTGCCTTTTCCTTATCCCCAGTAGTCATATTCCCAGCCTCATCCAGTAAAGAATGGAGATTCTCCTTAGTCCTCCTCTTACTGTTGATATATTTGTAAAAGGGTTTCTTGTTTCTTTTTATCCCAGCGGCCAGGTTGAGTTCGAGCTGGGCTTTCGCCTTTCTGATTTTCTCCCTGCACATCTTAACAACTTCTCTGTACTCTTTCTGAGTTGCCCGTCCCTTCTTCCACAGGATGTAGATTCTCTTTTTCTCCCGGAGCCTCAAGAATAGTTCCCTATTCATCCACGCCGGTCTCCTTCCCCGCCGGCTCATTTTGCAGCTCAGGGGGACAGCCTGCTCCTGCGCCTGTAAGACTACCTTCTTGAAGAGCAACCAGTTGTCTTGGACCCCTTTACCCTCTAAGACTGAATCCCAGGGGACTCCCCCTACTAGTCTTCTAAACAATTCAAAGTCCGCCCTCCGGAAGTCCAAGGTAGCAGTTTTGCTGTTCTTCCTCCTGGCTCCACCAAGAATCGAGAACTCTACCATCTCATGGTCACTCTGTCCAAGACAGCCCCCGACCTCCACATCTTCCACCAGACCTTCTCTGTTTGTGAACAGCAGGTCTAGCGGGGCAGCTCCTCTCGTAGGCTCTCTCACCAGCTGCATCAGAAAGTTATCCTCCATACACTCCAGAAACCTCCTAGACTGCTTCTTCTGCGCTGCGTTGTATTCCCAGCATATGTCAGGGAAGTTGAAGTCCCCCATGAGGACAAGGGCCGGCGATCTCGCAGCTTCTGCCAGCTGCTCATAGAACACCTCATCTGTCTCTTCATCCTGGTTCGGCGGTCTATAGCAGACGCCCACCAATATGTCTGCCTTGTCAGCCCTTCCCCTGATCTTTACCCATAGGGATTCAACCTTATCATCCCCAGCCACAAGCTCAGTAGCATCAAAGCACTCTCTAACATACAGAGCCACACCGCCACCCCTTCTTCCTTGCCTATCCTTCCTGAAGAGCTTGTAGCCATCCATTGCAGCACTCCAGTCATGGGAGCAGTCCCACCATGTTTCCGTAATGGCGACTAGGTCATAGCTTGCCTGCCGCACCATGGCTTCCAACTCTTCTTGTTTGTTGCCCATGCTGCGTGCATTGGTGTAGATGCACTTCAGCCGAGCCCCTCGCCTCATCCCTAATCCCATTGCCGCTCCCCCAGGCTCATCTCTAGCAGGCCTGGTTTTATCCCCTACCCCCTTCATATCTAGTTTAAAGCCCTCTCTACAAGTCCTGCCAGCTCCTGGGCAAGGATCCGTTTCCCCCTTCGAGACAGGTGAGACCCATCAGCAGACCCCAGGCCAGGTGCCGAGTAGACCGCCCCATGATCAAAGAACCCAAAATTCTTGCTTTTGCACCAGCCTTTCAGCCACGTGTTTATAAGGTGTGTTCTTCTGGTCGTCTCAGCATCCTTCCCTGCCACTGTAGGAATACAGGCAAATACTACCTGTACGCCTGCTCCTTCAACTAACCTCCCCAGTCTCCTAAAGTCATTTTTCATAGTCCTCAGGCTTCCGTCAGTGACCTCATCACTGCCAGCCTGAACTATCAATAAGGGATAATAATCAGAGGAGCGGATCAAACTAGGAAGTTTCCTAGAAATATCCCTGACCCGGGCCCCAGGGAGGCAGCACACCTCCCTACGGGTGGGGGCAGGCCGACATATTGGGCCTTCAGTTCCTCGTAGAAGGGAGTCTCCTATGACTATCACCCTCCTTTCTTTACTGGAGGAGGCAGTCTTTAAGCGTGGAGCTGGATGCCTCTCCTTGGGAACGCTTGGAGGTAGTTCTCCCACCTCATCCTCAGTCACCGCACCCTCCAGTTTCAGGGCTTCAAACCTATTACATAGAGGCAGCTGGGGAACCGAGGTAGGTCGGGATGGGGGTTGCCCGCATCGCCGAGCTGGGACCTGCTGCCATTCCTCCTCCGCCCTCAAGCTAGCTCTCTCAGTTTGACTGCGGCAAGGGAGAGGGTCCACTACAGTTTGGGGGGTGCAATCTCTGTGTCCTTCTCTCAGAGAGTCACACCACCAGTCAATTTCCCGCTCACACTCTCTGATGGTTCTTAATCTCTCTACCTCCTCCCTAAGCTCCACCACCAGGCTGAGCAGCTCGTCCACCTGCTCGCACCTCGCACAAGTGGCATCCTTCCCATTCTCCCCTGGCAGCAGCAGGCTCAGGCACTCCCTACAGCCAGAGACCTGAACCGCTATGTTTCTTGGCAGGCCCTCTGTCTGGGTCGCCACAGTCCTCCTGGGGCAAGCCCGCCGCCTGGTAGAGACCATGTTTGAACCTGCGGTCTCGAGGTCTGTCAGTAGGAGAGCTGATCTCCTGAACAAAGACAAGGACAAAGCACTGACGTGTCCAGCCACAAGACACACCTCCCACACCTGCTACTGCGGTAATGTATGAGCAGTGTGGGCTGTGTTCACACTCTGACCTCCCTCCCCGGTGTCAGAGGAGGGTAACACCCCGTTCTCACCTGGTGTGATATGTGTGATATGTGAGAGAGCTGCTTTTAGTTTCCCAAGCAACAGTCAAGGTCAGGCGCAAGAGATAAGAGCCAGCTCCGCCCCTGCTGCCTCAGCAGCCCGCCCACAAGCTGCCAGCCCCCCGCGCCGGCACAGTGCTTTTGCTGCCTTCAAAACAGCCCTAAAAAGAGCTTTTTCGTCGCCTTTTTCGCTTTAGATCCCTTACCCAGCGCAGTCTTACCTGCTCTGAAGCTGGTCTCCTCAGCAATGACCAATGATGCAGAAATAAGGGCTAAAAATTGGCTGTGAAGATACAGGCACTGCACATGTTTGTAGAAATCAACCAAGAAGAGGCTTAATTGGATGTCAACTAAGTTTTCACACACTGAGATTCAGATTTTGGGCTGTGTTGAAAAATTTCAGTCCATCTTTAAAGAGCAGGTACACTCACATGTCATTTCTGAAAAAATCTGCTAAAGATGGATCCTGGACTGAATGTTAATAACTGCCACTGGAAGCTTCAGTTCTTTCCACAGCTTCTCTTATCCCAAGAGCTGCATATACATCCTTAGTCTGAAGGTGGCCCTTCCTCCTCATGCTACACCTGGGCCCACTGCCGTAGCACTGCATCCTGCTTCTTAGGTGGGTCACTGCTACTCTAGTTAAATCATCCTCATCACAGCTACTTCAGAGAGAACAATCTCAGGAAACCTCCTCACAAAGAAGGTATTAACAAAAACAAGGCTCCTTCTTGAAAAAAAATCATTTGGGAGAACCCTTAAACCAGAGGAGCTGGGAAAGGAAATACATACCTGGAGAGGTTCAGATTTGTTACAATCAGGAATCTTTGTGCACAGAGTTTTATTTTAAATGGATGCATGAAAAGTGTACACATGTGTATATGTTTGCAAGGAATATATTCCCTAATAAGTTGCAGAAAAGTGAATATTTTTGTCCATATTTTTTCCTTATTTTATTTCATTTCATTGTGACACCTATTTTATGGATGATCTTTCACACTAACAAGAAAAACAGTATAAATTATTATAAGATTATATAAGAAAAGCTCAAATGGTAGACTCTGACCTTGTAAGGTTTTGTCAAGCTCTCAGGCTATATATTTGTTTGACAGGCTATCTATCAAATTAGATTTTATATGGAGGGGGATTGAACGGAGACTTTTCAAAATAACACAACAGGTTTTTTGTTGTTTTTTTGTTGTTTTATTTTCCTGTTCCTAAATTCATGAAAAAAAAAAGAAAGAAAGAAAAGCAAAATTCCAAAGTAATTTTTTAGTAGACTTTTAATTTTAAAGGGCTTTTATAAAATGAATAAGCTTGGTACTTATTTATGAAAATACCTTTTCTTCAGCATTTTTTGTTATGCTGTGAAACTGCATAAGAGAATATCTTAAACATTAGAGGCAACAGAGACTGAGCAACCAAATCTGAAAATTTCTGAAGAAAACTGAACTAGGGAACTTCAAATGAAAGAAAAAGTATAATTGATGTTTAGAAGTCAGGCAGTACATTTTTACTGAGGACTCTTCAGTGAAATTTAAGAGCACGAGTTCATTCAGAAAAACTTAAAACAGTAATTTTATCTTATTTTTTATATTTTTCCTTATTTTGCTGAGAGAATTGCAGTGACAGTTTTGCAGGACTTAATAGGAATAGGACCTTTAGTAAATTAACTACTGATATAAACATAGTTTTGAAAATATATACTGGAGCATTAGATAACATCCAAGATGTTATCTTGGCGCAGTTACTGACCAGAGTAAGAGGCATGATTCTGTATGTCCTGAAGTCTGACTGCCATGCTCCAAGATGACAATTAACCAGCTCTGATGAGAGGGAAATATAGTGATTATGATGTGCAGGAAAAAGAATTATGTCTGGAACACTAGTACTTTACAATCCAATGTGTAGAACTGATATGCACAGCAGTGAGGTTGAGTATTTTCACTTCATCCTGTTACCAGCTAAAAGCAGTGCCTCTTTCAAGTGTACTTCAGAAATGCATTCAGAAAAAAAGAAGTGCAGAAATACATGAAACTCAGCTACATACTGAACAGGTTTAGATGATTTCTATGAAATATTAACTCTCACATCCAACAGTTCAGCCTCACACTATGTGTAATCAGTATACTGCTCTCTCTTGCAAACCAAACTGCAGTGCCTAATCCGCTCACCTCCCTACATCCTACTTAACAACACATCTTCCTCAATAGCCTGCTGACAGCTCTGCTTGTCTCTCACTGCAGCTTTTCACACTGCTGGAGAACTGACTTGATAAAATAGCTTCTTCCACCAGGAACAGCCTTTCTGTGGGTCATTCTATCATAAATTTAATAAAATAGTTTTCACTCCATTATGTAAAGATATCTTCTGACCGAACTTGTTCTTGATTTAACTATCTTCCATCTTCTGGGTCATCCCTGAAAAAATTTAACATTCATTTATGTGTTAAAATGAGTAAATAGTTCTGCATAAAGGAAGTGACAGTTTTGATGGAGGTGAAGAGATTGAAGTGTGTGAGCAAATACATGCTCTTTTGAGTTCTCTTAATGCAGGAGTCTCTTTACTCAGTTTACAAAGTTTAGTTGACAAAGGTTTGTGACCCCAATTAAAAACAGATAAATAAAACCTCATGGCTAGATTTTTAAACCACAGCTTTCACTCTGAGGATGGCAATTCCAAGGGGTGACCTTAATCACATGACAGTGATGTACTGTATCATGTTCAGTTGTTTACTTATCTGTTTCTGAAACTGATGGATCAGATACAGGAGCTTGTTTATCATGTTCAACTCCTTGTCTGTTTGATTCAGTAAAAGTTTTATCAGATTTAACATGCTAGGTATTTATCAGGTGATATGTGTGTTTAATGTGCAATGCAATAGATAACGATAGTGCTGTGAGGGCAGGGAATCTGTCAACATTTCCTTTACAAACCCCATTTGCCGGGGTTTATCACTGAGCCACAGCTCACTGGTTGTCAGCCTAAATGTATTCCTTTAAATAAAATCATATTTATATTGGCTTGACTATTTTGTATTCAGAGAGCTGGACCTAGGCATTCCTATTGTTTTAGAGGCTTTGCACTTAATACAGAAAAAATGACTTCCTAAAGCAGGCAGAAATGTTTTCTTTCACACTTTTGTGCACAGAGCTTACATTATCGTTAATGGGCGTTACATCTATTTCTCATTTCGTAGACCTACATCTCTATTTTTTCACTAATGGGCTACACTGCTCTCTTAGCTTAAACATAAGTAAGCAAAATGTTCTGAGAATGCTTCTGTGATATTTCATGCTTTTAGGGTAATCTGAGGTTCAAATAAAAAATAAAAAACGTATGCTGTGTTTAAATTAAGTGAATAGGATCAACAGGAAATTCTTGCAGTGAAAGAGAAGTGTTTGTGTGTCCATGTGAGTGCCTGTGGCAGATTTCTTCACCTTCCCTAGGAAGGTACTGTTCCCACTTATTTGAACCCTGCTAAGGAAGAACACACATTTCTGCAGAAGCTGTTCTCTGCAACTTCTGGCTACAGCCTGCTGCGTGAGTCTGTGTGAGAGTGATCAATGCACCCAGGCTCACACAAAAGCAGGTGACATTCCAGATTCACACCAGCACAGGATTCAGAGTATATTGATAAGGGCAAAATTTTATCTATAAGCCAGCTATGATTTTCATAAACATATTTATATAAAGGGATTCAATGTGTTATATATATGTATATATATAAAACATCATATAGCTGCATAAAATGTTACTAGCTTGACAGTCCAAAATGTTCACAAAAATTGTTTCAATAAACAATCAAAACAACTGAAATATACCGGCAACAGAATAAATGGTTTAATTGCCACCCTTTCCACAGTACAAGGTGCAGAATGTCTTCCCCAGCAATGGAATATGTACAGTGGCACCAATGGTTACATTTTCTGCCAGTGAAAAATAATACAGCAGGTTTTATTTAAGATACTCTCAAGTCTTCCTACATGAAATATGAGCCTTAGCATAAGAATATGCACAGAATGGAAGGAAGACTGGGGTTGCAGCCTCACTTCTACTTCTGAAGTGCAGGGTATTTTTTCCCTGCTTTGCTTTTTTTAAGTTTGTAAGCAAGGAAGGAAATAAATAAGTGAATGCTTTAGTTCAAGGATCTGTCTCCTAAGCTTGGAAAAGAAGTCTGGCATGGTTGATCAGGTATTACCATTATTCAGGAGTGTTTGGAGCCTGGACCCCCTTCCTTAGCCAGTCCTTTTGTATTTCACATTATTTCAGTTTCCCTGATGCCTAAGTCAAGTTGGCATCAGTCTTCTATCTGTGACTAGGAGCGAAGTAGTTCTGCAGCATGCCTAGCAGCACAGACTTGTAGCATCCTACAAACAAATCTGTGCACATTAGATTTGAAAAAGAAAGAACTGATTAGCTCACAGTCAGATGTTGTTTGTACCACTTGTGTTGTACCACGCTGCATCTCAGTGTGATGCTAACCTTGAATTTTATGCTTACAGAAATATTGTGAGGAAGTAGTAGTTGTCAGGAAGTACCTGGTTTATTTTTCCATTTTAGAAAGACCTGTGGATCAAATTGTCTTCACTGAAGTGAGAATAGATCTTCATTAAACTCTCACTTTTAATGACTAAGTTAAAAAAAATATGTCTTTTGACCTACTTGTGGATCTCTAGAATGTCTACGATTGTAAAATGTATGAAGTTTATGAAGGCTCATTTCTCACTGTCAAATATAAAGGGATGCTTTGCCTTCAACTTCAGTGAGATCAGGATTTAAGCCTAAGAGACTTGTCCATTCAGAAATGAAATAATTTGTATCTAGTTCAAGTCTTGTCCTAATGTCTTTATCACAAACTATCCTTGCAAAAATTTTCTACTTGGTTCTCCTTTGCCCTGTGTCATGTGATCTTTTATGTCTCTGTAAACCTTCCCATTGCAATGTGGTAGCCTTGCTTTCCTGGCATGGCATGAATTGCTCTACAAAGTTCACAGCATTAGAGAATCAGCCCATTTAAGTGAAGACTGCTGCTGCATTTTAATGTGCTTTCACTAAATGAAGGGCTTTGCCACATCTTTAGTGTTCTGATGAAAGTTCTTTTTTACAGTTAATGTCTGTGCCATTTCATACAATGTTATAAATATTTATTGTGAGCAAAACATCTTTTCAGCATTCACAGCAAGTATTCATAAACAGCATCCATATGGTATTTTCAATATTTTATGTTAATATTTGAGTTAGTGTTATAATGTCAGCAGGAGCTCAGAGACTGGTATGATGGAAATCGAAAACTGCTATCAACATTAGCACTGTGTTCCTGCTGTCTCTTCAATAGCTCATGACAAATGTCAATGCTAATCTTACCCTGCTGATATGAAAAATGCCCCCCAAACAAACTGTAATACGGAAGCCATTTGAAAACTAAAATAAAATGGTAGAAGTCTCGAGTATTTAAATTGGAAGAATATATTCATGAATAATGTCATTTCAAAGGAAGGCAGAGTGCCCTATGTCTGCACAGACACAGGATATCAGAAAACAAAACAAATAAAAAATTGTGTTACTGCTGCTGTTGTAGTCAGTTACTAGTTGGAACACTGTAGAAGTAGTTTTCATGAAAAGGAGAAACTGATGGGAATGGAAATCAGAATCCTTGCTCTGAAAAAAAATAAAAATGCTCATTGTGAAATGCTAGGTCAGTAAAAAAAAACATTGCACTCTTGTTGATAGAAAATGCGTTCTTTCAGAGAGTTATGTAAGGATTTTTCAGCTTTTTTCACAGGAATCCAGGTACCAGATGTGAAACTGAGGGGAAGATAGTGCTTTGGTGAATTCAGTCTTTCTTGTTGAAAAATTTAAACTTATATTTTCCTAAAGCTGCCTGCCGCTTTTCAAGTATAAATAAACCAAGCCCAATTCAGTTTTCCATCACTGTACTCTGTGCTTGACTCTTGAGAGTGGATATGGCAGAACAAAACCAAGCAGAATGCAAAGACTTCAGAATGGCTTAAAAGCATCTTCATGTCACTTTTCTGCATGGCACTTTTGTAGTACTTTGCATGGCTGACTCATCTGAGTCTAACTTGTGAAAAATAAATCTCACATCAGGAACTGGTAGCTGTTGTAGCTAATATATGCCCATGGGACATTTGGAGCCACAAGTGAATCCAGACAAACTCAGATCCAGAGTCATTGAGGCTACCTCGGTGCTGGGCATAGCTGCAGTCTTATCTATCCTGGCTCTGTGAGCTTCTTCATGAGATTGCTTTGGGCTCTGCTTCTTGTACTTGCAAACATATCAGATTACATATCAGATCGTGCCTGTGCTGTGAAATAATAAGACAAGGAAGTAATTAAGAAGGTTCATCATTTGTGCTGACATCATTCACTTCAAAGAATGATTCCTGGTCCCTTGCCATATAATAGAAAGCAGCTTGTCCCTCAGTATTCAAGGCTGCCTCCTGACAAAGCTGGCTGGCCTCATCCACGAAAGATAAATTCTATGACATAATTTGTGATTTTTAAATTTCATTTTCTTTGTAATTGTAGTCTTCACATACCCACAATAGTAAGAAATCTGTTATGAAGTTAACTGGATTGGAATATCCGAGATATGCATAGACATGTTTTCCTTTCCTTACAAACTAAGAAGTTCAGCTGAGGTAGAAAATGAGTACCAGCTTTGTACTGGGTAAAGTAGAGAAGAACTCAGCTGCTTTTTGATAATTTCTTTCTAGGATTATGTCAAAGTTACCTGATTCCTCCTAAGAATGAGTATGGCTGCAATACTACAACAGTGACTCTTAAACTTTGAACTTTGGAAAAGGTAATTCCACATCCATACATTTCTGAGACAGTACTTTTCAGACACTTTCCAGTGATAATGACAATTTTCTCATTCTAGTGAAATGCCACAGGCTTTCCACTTGACTGTATATATATTCCCTTTTTTTCTCTGAGAAGATTTTGAGTTTAACACAGCTTAGGAAAAAAGAACTGAACCAGTGAATAAGTGATTTTTTTTTCCCTTCTCTGAGGTAATAGCCAGATTAGTCTCGGTGAATCATGTACAAGGAAGGAAGGAAGAAAGAAAGAAAGAAAGAAAGAAAAAAAGAGAAAGGAAGACAGAAACAAAGAAAAAGAGAAATAGGAAGAAAGAGAAAGAAACAAAAGAAAAGGAAGAAAGAAAAAAAGAAAAGAAAACAAACAAACAAACAAAAAAGATGAAAAGAAAATTCGCTATAGCCATAGCTACCTTTTGGGTAGTTTTTTATATCAAAGTTCATCTGCATCATTTTTTGGCTGTGACTCCCAGTTGCTATTCCATTTACAAGAAGTCATTGTGACAAAGATGATACTTAACATGTCTAGGAAAGAATTAGAACCCATTGTTACATTGGCCAGCTGAAATTTATATTGCAATTAATTGTAGTAACCAGTCTATAGTGAGATCCCAGATTCAATTATTCTAGCGCAGATAGTCCTGCCATGTTTACTAGATCTAGGAATCTGCAGTGGTCATGAGTAAAGCTGAAGTCTACTCTAGATAAATACCTATATCTGTATTGAGGCACTGAAAAAGGTTTTGGTATATGCCTGATAATATCTGGAGGTTGCAATGACTGGCTGTTCATACTACATTTCATAGTAAATGCACATCTGGAGGCATTATGGCTTACTTACATGCCTTTAAAATATGTTTGCCTCCCTCTTCTAATGATATGGGCTTGAAGCTATACAGTTGACTAACACTCATCTGCAATGAATTGTTATATCCATGTAAAACTATTCACTTTATCACTTGCTTCCCCTGTGTTATGCAAAAGTGCCAGCTCTTCTGCGCAAGGTTTACAGGCCCCGAAGAAAGTATGTGGAGGTGAGCAAAAATTCATCAGTTTAATAGAGAGGTACTCCTGTTACTGGGGCAGCCTGCCGGTAGAGTCTCCACCAAGTCCTCGGCACTGGTGCTGGCCAACCGCTATAGTGTCCACCCTGGGATTGCCCCCAGTAGATAACAGTGGTGATTGGCCTGCAAGGTGTCCTAACAACATTTTTAATACTGTGGCCATATATATGTAACAGTGGGAGACAGTAAAGCAAGGTCCTTCATTCACAGAAAGCAAGGAAATTTATTTACAGCTATAGAGCAGATTCTCACAAACAATTTCTCACAAACAAGTTTCTTATAGCCATATGAAGAAGCTAGATACAGCTTACTTGTGTTCCCAAGCTAACACAAGCCCTTTCTCATGGGCTACTCCCCTGTTCAGGTCATGATCCATAATTTTCCACTCAACCAACTATCAGATTTTGTGAAGGAAGAGGAAATCTTTCCCTAAATGCAATGACCAAACCTTTACAATTTAATTCTGAGATATAGATATTTTCATGATATGAAATAATTGCAGCATCTCATTCTCAGCCACTGTGTCCACTGAGGATCTGCAAGCACAGTGTAGAAGGCTGGAGCCCAAATAATTGTATCCATTTTAGGCAAGTTTGGGAACTTGAGGCTTGCTGGCTCCTATGGGACAATCAGAAGTTATTGGATCATAGATCTTATAAAGTTTTGAGCTCAGCAAAGGCTGGATGGTTTTGCTCCTCCAGAAGGAAAGATTTCATTTTACTGCCTTTGCAATTATGCTGAGCTCTGGTTGAGCTCAGAACTTCCCTAGAGTTGCTGTGATGTGCTGGCATTCAAGGACCCATCACCTATGAGCCGTACTCACAGGCCATATAACACATACAAATTGTCTGCAAGACTGTGATAGAGTAGATTAGATCTCAGCATCCTCCATTAAATTTTTTTTCTCCTATTATTGTCTGTTGGCTGTCATCACAGTATTCTCCTCAAAGACTCACATTCCCATGAGCTCAGCATGTAGAGTATGTTCTATTTCTTTTAGCTTCTAGCTCCAATAGCATTCTTGTTGCTACCGCTCATGGAATCACACATCCCTAACTCCCTTCCATTTTGATTTCTGCACCTGTAAGTTGTTATTAGGTCTCCCTAGTTCCTTATGGGTTGGTTGAGGCACACTTTTTCAATTTAGTGCTATGGTACAGCACTGTGACCAGAAAGTACATGAAACTCCAATGCAATGGTGCAGAATAGTGTCTCTGGTTGTTGCTTAGAAGTGATATTGTATTTTTGTATTTTTGAGAGACAGGAGATTAATTTGTACATTACAGTTTCACCTCAATTATTTTTTCTTGGTACCCTTATCTCTTCTTGTCAGGAAACTAATCTGTAATTGTTGACACAATATGTATTTCATTTACTCTGTTTGACGTGGTATGAATAATGTTGAATAGTGTGAATAGGATGAATATTGTTGAACTTTATAAAAGTGTAGATGTAAGAGCTATTTGTGAGAATCAGCATGTAGAAAAAAATCAGGAATTATTTGTTGGGAACATCATTTTCTTGAGAGATACCCATTCAAAGATTATTTTTTTCCTTCAGGCTGAAAATTGAAAGGAAAGTCTTTCCTGACATTTTGCAGTTGACAGTCACAGTTGTTTAGCTCCAGTTAAATGAAAATATTGTAGGGAGCTTGAACTTACATAGTGTATCTAATAGGAGCTAATCTATTAGTGATGATGTGTATCTTGAAAACTAGATATTTATCAGCTTTCATGAACAGCATTGAATTAAGCCTAAAACCACCTCTTTGGCCAACAAGTATTATTAGTTCTCTCTTCTGGGATGTGAATGAAAGGCCTGAGGAGATTGTTTGCCCAAGGCCACACTTGAAATAGCAAAGAAGTCCAGTATTGTTAGCTCCAAGAGCCTTTTAACCACTACTTATTTAAAAAGCAGTTCATGCACAGCTGAATTTTATTTCTACTATGTATCAAATTAACAAGAATACTAATACAAAATAAGGATATTTAGATATTTACTTATATGATAAAAATTTTAGATAAATCTCTCCCATTTAAATATGGAGTTACACACATTTCACACAAGAAATAACAATTCAATCAAATTCAAAGTTGAACAATAATCTGATATGATCCAGAATTAAATTGTTTTCTGAGCTAGCATAAATTATGTAACACTGTAGTAAAGAAATAAGGACATAACTTCATGGACAATGTTCAAGAGAAAATATTTGATGTTTCGAATTAATTTTTTTCTGGACAAGGTGAAAGAAAAAAAATTACAGAATCCTGTAGTCACTGTTTTTTTTTCTACTGGTTAAGTGACAGTTGGTGTGAGGAAGCAGGAACAATCATGAATTATAATATCATAGAATAATAGAATGGTTTGGGTAGGGTGAGGTCTCACGAGGACAGAGTAGAGGAGCAGAATCACCTCTCTCGACCTGCTGGTCACACTTCTCTTGATGCAGCCTAGGATACAGTTGGCCTTCTGGGCTGCAAGTGCATATTGTCAGCTCATGTTGTCTTTCATCAAGACAAACTCCCAAATCCTTTTCCTCAGGGCTGCTCTCAAGCCATTCTCTGCCCAACCTGTATCTCTGCTTGGGATTGTCCCAACCCAGGTGCAGGACCTTGCACTTGGCCCTGCTGAACTTCATGAGATTGGCATGGGCCCACCTCTCAAACCTGTCCAGATCCCTCTGGATAGCATCTCTTCCCTCTAATATGTCAACTCAGTTTAGTGTCATCAGGTAGAAAGACCACTGCTCATTACAACTGTGTCCACTGTACTGCAGTTTGCATTAACACTGGAAGAATATGCAAGTGCTATTCTCTGGCATTTATTTCCAGCATAAATACATTCTGCGGAACTGACTTGGTATGTTAGTGTCCTTTTTCTCTCCCTGGGTTACTGAGGAATGATTATTATTAACAAATTATGGATTTAAACATCTTCCTTTTTTTTTTTTGGCAAAAATTGGCTACCAGTTTAACAGTAAAAAAGCCATCATATTTATATTCAAGCTCAGAATTATTTTTATATAATTACAATTTTTATATAATTACAATTCAGCTAGATTTCTCAGGTTCTACCTTATTTTTTTTAAGTGTTAGTTTATGCAAGTGGGATACAAGTATGATTTTCTAGTTATCCAAATGTCAGGGCATCTGACAGTATATTTGGAGCTCCTGGGAGTCACTATATGGTTTTTCTATCTCTATGTAAATTCCCAGAAGTGACAAATTTACTGATCACACATTGTACAGTTAGTTTACACAACACACTAAATTTGTCTTAAGCCAAAGACACTGGATCTTATGCATGCAGTGTAAGCACACATATTTTTCTCCAAGGGATATACTAAATGGCTATAAGGTAGTCATAAAATAATTGCTTCTATATCTGGAATTTGCAGCTCACAATTATTTATTAAGTATACATAATTCCAGGTTTTGAATCTCATTTGGTCATAACCAATGTATGTGATTTCCTAAGTCAGTAGTCATAGGAGTTTGGAAGACACATTTGGCTGGAGAACAATAAATTTTTTGTTGATATAAGTTCCCTTTATAATGACTCAGGGGAGATAGTGCAGTTAGTCCAATACAAAACTAAATTAGTTAACTTTCAGTTTGCCAACCTGTTTTTGCAGGTGGCTCATTATCATAGGGGATAGTGGGAATAGTTCCTTGTAGAGGAGATTTTGGCTGAGTAATGTTGACAAAATGTTTGGAAAAAAATGATGGCAAAAGAGAAGACTTGGGTAGAAATTTGTGTCTTGTTTTTACATGCTGTGGGACAACATTGTCAGTTTTAAGAGCATAGTTCTAATAACTTATGCATAACTATATATATTTTTTTTTACCCAAATTACTAAGTTCACTTACTGCGTTCTCTTTTCTTCATTTTCCCTCCTCAAGTACCTTCCTCTGATACTATTCCTCTCACTCTTAATAATTGACTAAACATAAGTTTAGATCAAATTTCAGATTTTTATAGTATAAGTGTTGAAGTCAGTTGAAATCTAAAGGCAGTGTTCTTCCTAGGGCAGACCACCACGTCGATGCAATTTCCCAGTAATACAAAAGCACATAAAATCCGACAAGATAATGGGAATTTGCACACAACTTGCAAACAAGTGAAAAATGTAAGTTGCATAAGCATGGCAGGCATAGTTATCTGAATTGATCTCCTTTAATCTATCAAAGATATAAATTTATATGGCTCTAGGAAGTCTTTAGAATGTGTCGGTTCTCTTATATATAGTATTTTGGAGGTTTCATGCTAAAAAATTCTTCCCAAACTGTGCAGCATGGCTTCTTTTATAAAGGGAAGAAGTGCTTAGAAGGGACACCGAAACCAGCCATATGATGGCTGATACTGGCTTTGCCTGTTTCAGTTAGCATGTGGTGTTGTGTTGGTCTTAACTGATTAGGGACCCAAATAGACTCTACACAAATCAGATATTTTACATAACATTTCTCAGAGGTCTTGTCTGAACTGGAAGTTCTGAAGGAGGTGGAAGAGAGAATTTTTTTTTACCTCAAAAGGTTCCATAAAATACTATAGTATTATCAGCTGCATCAGAATATTTCGTGTGTTAAGTATAAGGAAATTCTGGAGGTTTAGACACTGTTATGTGGTATTTTTGATTAATGAGGACTCATGTTAAATGTGAGTCTTTACAGTTAGGTTTTCTTAAATGCATTATATTTTAAATGTATAATCAACAGAAAATTCCTGGAAATGTACTGTGACAAACACACTCATTTATTTTTTTTATGGTCAGTCATGGATGAACTTTTCAAGTCATCCTATATGAAGGTCAACTGAATAACACCACATTCTCATAAGCTCTGACTCACAGAATCACAGAATGTCAGGGATTGGAAGGGACCTCGAAAGATCATTGACTGTTGTGGTTTCATAGGTAAAGCTATGAAATCAATCATACAGCCAGTTTTACTGGGTTAGTTTAAATGCCAGCCTTTATTTATAATGTATCTACACCAGTAATGACATAAAGGTTTTGCAACTCCAGACCATCCATGTCACACTGAAAAATTGGAATTTTGATATTCCAAAAACATCAATCTTACAAGTTACTAATTTATAATAATTTAATCTAAACGACTTTGAGATAGAGGGAGATAGATGACACCCTGTCATCTTCATCCTACTCTTTTCCATTTTACCATTGTTATCACACGTCATGGGCCTTTATTGCTGGTAACCTCTACTTTAAACTTGTCAAAATTATACCAAAAAAGGCATTATGTCTGCATGCTGTATTTTCTCTCTTTTTTATTCTTTTTCTAAGAAAACCTGAAAGGCATTAATGTAGCAACCTTTTCTAAGGAATGTTCTGTGGGAGCTTTCCAAAGGAATACGGCACTGCCAGGTGTAGAGTTGTTAGAGGAGGATTATCTGTCACAGAAGTTGCACAATATATTCTTATGTCATATGAATTTCCAGCTCTCTCACCAGTCCCATGTTACACTAGTGCCTTGCTCCACATTTACACCCCAAGATTTTCCACTCTCCTTACCCATCTGTTTTATTTGACAGGCATGGTGGGTGACATTAGAATGTATGTGTGTTCTGTATCTTCTCAGTTCACAGGAAGTTTAAGTTGTTTTTTATATTACACAACATATTACCCTAGGGGCTGGGTAGAAAATTCAGGCAAATATCTTGAGCATAGAGCCTCTGCCTCTGTATGCAATCCACACATCTGGATCAGTGATGATCCTCAGCTGTTCTAGTACATTCTCTTTGGACTTCCCCCTGTGACCCTGAGATAGCCTTGATAGCTCAGTCATGTCTTTCTGGCCCTGGAGCCCCTTCCATCTCCTCAAGCAGATACATCTGAAACAATTTTTACATATTTGGCATTCAAAAATCACACTTGCAACTCAGTAAGCAAATGTCTTTCTGACTTTTGTCTTTTTTTTTTTTTTTTTTTTTTTTTTTGCTGTCATTTTTCATTGCCTGCTGAGATCTTGATGGCAATCTGGTATAACTTTTCCCTCCAGCTGCAGCCATCCTGTTGGTGCTTCCATTTGAATGACTCTCAATAATACTGTGCCTGAGAGATACAGATAACTATCCTTAGGCCATGCTACTGTTTTTGGCAGTGGTGCCAGCATACTCAGATACTGTTTCCTAAACCTGAATTTCTAGTTCTTACTGCTTTTTTATTTTTGATAATAGAATGTCTTTTGATGTTGTGGGGTGGACAAAACTGGGTGTTGGACCAGGGTTAATTATTATATAAAATGTTTATTTTTAAGCAAGTGATATCTAAAATTGCCCTTTCACACATCACCCACTTCCCCCACTTCTTTGCAAACAGTTCTGTCAGCATGTCTTGGGAGTTGAGAATGCAGATCAAAAAAACAAGGGCAGTTAAAGGCTCTAAAATATATAAAAATATAATAATAGCTACAAGCTTATTAAGCATTGAGTATAACAAGTATAAGCTCAATGATGTAACTGATGCAGAAAACCAGTCAAATCTCAAAACTCATACAAAAGATAATATTTTTACATAGGATTGAAAATATACTGAAAAGGAAATGGATAAAAGCATTAACAGTATGAAGTACTGGAATTAGAAGGACTTATTTATTAATAGGTTCTTACAAGACATGATGAGTTTAAAGAATCCTCCTGCTACTCATTCTTCTGAACCCATGCATTTCACATGCCCAAGTACTCTGAGCATCTGAAGAAAAAAAATGATCCTTCTCTGTGTGCTTTATATAATGCAGGTTAGAATTTGTTGCAGTTGAAAGGTAAAATGAAAGGCATCTGATATCTTTTGTAGAAAACTATTTATAGCACCATGAAGATCTGTCTTGCCGAATAAGTTTATGTCAAAACAAATACAAAGTGAAAAAATAAATGCTACTAACCCCCATTGTTTTTTCTTGATTTAGTTACCATGCCTTTAAAGTTGGTTATGAAATACTATCTGCTCTGTTCGTATACCTCCAACTAGAGGTATCTGAAACTCTGTTAAAATATTTAGTTCTACCATATTAAGCGTCACTCTTCACCTTGCTGATTAATGCTGAGCTTATTGTCAACCAGCACCCCAGATCACTTTCTGCAGAGCTGTTCTCCAGCCACTTATCTCTTTGTCTGTACCTGTGTCCAGCATTACTCAATTCCAGGTTAACTTTTGTTGAACTTCATGTAATTGATGATTGTTCAGTGCTCTAATTTATCTGGATCCCAAAGCAAGGTCTATCATCCCTTCAAAATCAGATTCCAATTTAGTATTATCAGCAAACTTGCTGAGGATACATTCCATTCTTGCATCTTGATCATTGATACACATGTCATGCATGACTGGCCCTGGAACTGAGCCCTGGAGAACATTGCTAGTGACCAGCTGCCAGCCAGATGTAGCTGCATTCACTACAAGCCTTTGAGCTCTGCCATTCAGCTAGTTTATCACCCAGCATAGTGTGAACCTGTTTATCTCACAGTTAGACAATTTGTCCAGAAGGATGCGCCATAAGGGACAGTATCAAAGGCCGAAATCTCCCCACCTTTTCTTGAAGCCAAGACCATCATGGGCATAACTCACATGTGTGCTTGCACTTACCCTGCATTTCAGGGAGTAATGATAGGCACATCTCACATCCTGAGAGTTGGGTGGTCACATAACCTACATGGAGCTCTGCTTGGGTGGCTGCATTAGAACTACCAGATGCTGAAGGAACAGAAGCAATACGTGTGGCTTCCTGTCGAGTAGTCACTGGGTCTGTGTCTCCTCACTGTCAGTCACCTACAGAATATCGTTTAACATGCTGAATTGGTTGGGGAGACCAATAGGAAGATTTTGCATGTTGATACATCTCTTTTCAGCATATTTCTATACAGCCTATTTTCTGTAATCAGTCAGTGGGCTTACTGCTTCCAGAGAATTTTCTAACACTGGGATATGCTTTTTAGTACACAGTATCAGAAAGGAGAACTAAAAAAACATTAGATTTCTAATTATTAAACTGTATGGGAGAGGAAATCACTCATGCATATTCCACATTGTCTCTGTTACCCTCTTCAGTTTCTGTCACGTCAAGAAAAGATTCTTTCACAGAAGAATAATGAGGGAGGAAAAAGAACACAGCATCATATCTGTTTGGTTAAACAATTTCATCAAGGTGTTGTTCATAACTACATCAAAAAGAAATAAAAGGCAATGTGGAGACAAACGACAAAATGATGATGCAAGGTAGTCCTTACAATTTTGTATAATATTTTCTATAATTAATTCTTTAAAG
The DNA here is from genome assembly GCA_016647715.1 of Pavo muticus. Lineage (NCBI taxonomy): Eukaryota > Metazoa > Chordata > Aves > Galliformes > Phasianidae > Pavo > Pavo muticus. The sequence continues at coordinate 413,914 of JACDJE010000476.1, read as the reverse complement.
TATTATTCCTGCTGTTTGCTGAATAGATAAATATGGATTTTTTTTCCTGACTAGCATTAATCCAGTCCAATCCTGCTAGCAGTTAGAGTGTTTTAGATGCACTTTCTAAGACTTCTCCACAAAGCAAATCAAAATGCGTTGATTACAGCAATGAGGAAATTAACTTCTAAAGCACACTCCAAACTAAATGATAAATTTTATTGAACTCATTCAGATAACTTACAGTACAACAAATGATATCCCTCCAGCCATCCCTATTAACTGTGGGATTTAACACTTCAAATATCTACGTGTTTTACTAGGCAGGTAGCTCTGAAAGTAATGGCTCCTTCTTGTTTCAAAGGAAACTACAACAGATACAAAGAGCACAATAACAGTATCTGATACGGCAAACTGTGAGCTACAAAACACTACTTTTCAACATAGCACCTTTAGCTGTGCATTTTTGTCAGCAATGAGCACGAGCCTTCATGCCGTGCTCGTAAAATTCTGCATCAGAGGAGGTTACCCACGGTGGCATCACCACTGCTGAAATGCACCACCTATCTCCTCACTGTGCTCACATCCACTGTTCAGTATCTATAAGCATTCAGCAAACATCAGTGAATGTCAATGAGTGCAACTTTTTTCCAAATGGAAGAATTCAGTGGCATGCTTTTGCTTCATTTAAACTTCCATATTATATGCCATTCTGTCAGATTCCTCCTCTGCTACCATCTGTCACGCAGCAACAAAATGTCGTGGAATATTGGTGGGAAGGCTCAATCTCTACTTCTATGCCAGCAGCATCTGCCTGTGATATCATGGGCCAACATAATAAAATAGGAGGCATTATTTTCTGAGCAGCCCTTGTAGTATCACAAAGGGTAAAATAAGTCATTAGCTTTATTTGTGACTAAAAAATTGTGAAAGTTGTTCATCTTACACAGAATGATGAACGGTCTTATTAAATTATTTGCACTTATCCTGGTGTTATAAAACAGAAAAACCGATCTTTCCTGTAAAGCAAAGGGATAGGAGGAGATAGATAGACTGCACGCAGAATGTTTGCAATAGTGAAATCTAGAGAGTGAAAAGAGTGAACACATAGGGTTTTAAATCCTTTTTCCACTTTCCTTAAGCCACTATGATGATTATTTCAGGTTATATCACCAGTGTAATCCAGCCAAGATGAAAAAGGAGAAAAAAAAGTTTTCTTCTGAACAGTACTCTCCGTGACCAATAATATCTGCCTGCAGTTTTCTACAGTAATTTTTCCTTCTTCTGTTTTCCTTGTGAATGGAACATCAATTTCAGCTTCAAACTTTAAAGTGAAGTGACTTGGCCAGACAAAGACTTTTTTTCATGGTCACTTAGACACAAGTGCAGTAAGTGGATTCACTGTTTGTGTTATTTGCCTTTTTTTTTTTTTTTTTTTTTTTTTTTNTTTTTTTTCAGATAAGAAGGGTGGGTTATCTGTAATTTAAAAACTTGAAAGCCTGAAAATGAATACCTGAAAAAATCATTGTAGTATCCTTACAGAAACACTCAAACAGACCTTTTAGGACCAAAATTGTTTGAAAATACATAATCCAGAATGCTAATGCTTCATTTTAAGACTCACTTGGGAACACTGTGGTGGCTTTCTTCAAAGAGTCTTGTTCTGGCTGTTTTCCTTGCTTTTTGACTTCACTGTGGCTAAGTACAGCAGCATGTTTTCACCCAAATATTCCTCTGCTCAGTATGGTGGTTAGCACTGGAAAGGAAAAGAATGGCTGTCAAATATACTAACAATATCTATATACAAAAAGCAGAAATTTAATTATTTATAAAAAGAAGGTATTCTTTAATATGGATTTTAAATTAGAATTTTATATTTGTGCTTCTTGTGAGAGTTTTCATTAGTGCAGAGAATTGATGGGGATCAGAGTGAGAGTATAGACTGCTGGATACATGGCATTTCTGTAGGACGAGTCACTGTTCAGCAGAGTAAACAAAGCAGAGTGAGTAGGATTTAAGCTTTTCTTTTTGAAAATCTTGCGTACAACCAAAAAAACAATGGTAGGTGGCAGGTAAGTAGATAGTTAGGAGGGATATTAGTACTGGCTTTTGGACTTATCTACAGTAGATTTATACTCCTCTCTAACCATATTAGGGAAACTAATGACTGCTGACTAAGAGAATTATCAGGTTAGGTCTCTTTAAAGAGAAATTAAAACTTACATCTTGTTATTTTGGAAAACAACAACATCAATAACAAAACAAAGCAACCAAATAAACAAATGTAAGGATCATAACATTCAGACAAACAAAAACGTACATATCTGGCAGATTTCTTCAGCTTACTGATTACTAAGGACTGAAAAGTTTAATTTGCTGTGGAGATGCTTTTGTTGCATCTCAGATTTGATTGTTATAATTTGTCTTTTGTATCACTGTAATATTGTAAGGATGTTCAAATTATTGTTTCTTTTAAATTCCACCATTTTTCCTTGATTTTATTTTAGTAGTAATAATTCTAAATAAGTTGAAAACAAGCCTGCCTTCGTATTCTAGTATAAAGTTGTTGAAAATCATAAAATTTTAGTTCTTTCTCATGTCTTCTTTTAGTTGACAATGACAAGAACAAAAGGTTGTAGTATGACACAGTCTCAGTTCTGAGCCCTCATTTTCTTTATGAAAAAGTCAATAGGAAAAGATAGCACTTGGATGCTGAATTGTCTGTAAGCTTCCTAATTAGTTCCAGGATTAATTTAAGATGTCAGTGATAAATTTTAAAGCCCTGCATAGTTTTCTTGCAAGATTCAAGCATGACATTTCAAGTTCAGTGAGCCATCCTGTGAATTTAAAACCAGCTTTTAAAGGCAGGCACAATGGCTTAAGGTTCTGTGGCCATCTGTCCTTGACTGACTTTGGATGAAATCCATAATGTGAAATTAAAAACTGTAAAATTATAACATTTTTTTTCAGAACAGATTCATTACAATACTTTTCTTAATGGTAATAAATAAAACTGTTTCTTCATAATATTTTTGTGTGGAAAAACACTTGCATTCATGCACACACATTTATTTTTAAACATATTTTTATATACACGTACAGTATTGTGGGGAAAACCAAAACTTTTGCTTTTCTTTACAGTTTATAATATTTTTCTCTCTCCAAAAATAATCAGTTCCTGCAATAGTAAACAGTTTCTGAAATTGTATGACATTACTGCAGCAAATGGGAACCCACAGAAACTAGCCACACGAGTGGGTACAGATAGCTGAAACTAGAATAAAAAATAAATTACTGGAAAAAGGAGGAAAAGAACCATCACACCCGCAATTTCTTGAGTCATTTTCCAACTGCAATGTTAGGAAGGTGGTAATATTCATAATACAAATTTTTCCTTGTGCTGGATTAAGCATTTATAACACAGTAATCACAGTTTTGACAATTTTATTCTTGTCATTTGTTTGTATCAAAAGTTAGAAGAAGACAAAATGTAAACAAAACAAAAGATATGTTATGGTTTTAATTACTTCAGTGATACAAAACTCAGGTACACTCCCTAGAAATTTTTGAAACAAATTAAAATATTGCTCAAAACCACAAACTCCTGTGCCCTGGAGTTAAGATGAATCATTAGAGATGTCTGGGACATCCTCAATATAAATACAGTGATCTGCACATGCAAATAGTTTTAAGAGAATTTCAAAAGAGAATGGAAGTACAATGATCACAGTGCTGTGAATTCTTTTTGATTATAGTAGTGAAAGTAGCTATTATATTTGAAAGCTCTCCTTCTGCCTCCTCCAAAAATAAATCCTATCTCTCTTGTAAATTTAACATTTTGATAAGGATGTATATGGGGAAGTTCTTTGTCATCCATGCCTGTGTTTTAAGCTGTAATTCTTATGCAAACTTATTATTTCAAACATGTTATGAACCATTGGGATCCCTTCAAGAATTGTTAAAGATCAATAACCCTCCTGTGGAGCATGCATTTTATTACTTTTAAAGTCATTTGATTTTGTCTAGTGATGCTTTGGTTCCAGGACTTGCATATATGAAGTGTATAAAAATTGAAAATAGCCATTTTTATATTGCCATTTCCCCCCTTTTATGGGAAAAAAAAAAACCATAAAATGAAATCAAATGTATCATTAAGCAATAACATTAAAATGCCATCTATCACTAAGAGCATATGGATCTTAACTTGTTTCATCATAAATTTGTGAATTTAAATCTTGTCATTGGCTTCACAACTTTGAAAGCTTTTTTAAATTTCTATCACTGCTAATCTACCATAAGTTAAAAATATTCTGTTTTGAATTTTTGATCACACTTAGCTGTTCCTATGAACCAGACTTTCTGGAGCTTCTTATCTATAAAATGAGCTATATTTTTTCAAAAATATATATTTTTTCATTGTCCTTTTTGAATTTAGTTTATTCAGCAAGAACCATCCCTTTTTTTTGCAAAAGCCTGTTGTTTTTTTTGAAAGTTATTCTGGGTAAATTTACAGAGGCCCAGTTATGAAGGAATAAGATACCAGATTCAGCTGACAATACATACTATCCATATGACTGCTTGTGCTAAACATGCCCCCGCCTCCCCCTCCCCCCCCTTTTTTTTTTCCCCTTGCCTCAAAGCTTGCTTTGTGAGGTCTTTTTGGTGATAAGACTACAACTGACTTATCTGGGAGGCTTGTGCTGGGAGACACTATTTGGCAATCAGTATCACTTTGTGGACAATTTTATATTTGAAAGACCAGGAGTGTTTACTGGCAGAAGATTTGACTTGTGAGCAAATAACTCCAGCTTGGTATGGGAGAATGGGGGATGATACCATTGTATCCTGTGAAAGCAGGATACAGGTGGGCGCCTCCCTGCTTACTCTTATCTGCAGACTTAGATATGTAAGGCCTGGAAGATGGGAATAAAGGAATTCCTGCGGAGGTCCAAAAACCAGAAGCTGTCACTCCAAAAGAGCTGATTCGACCACTTTGAACTTATAAATAAGTCTGTACTGTCATTAAAGTCATCAACTGAACAACACAACCTCCAGTGACCCATCACTATTGAAGATCAATGTCTGAACTACGAGCAATGCTGGAAACTGAGTGGTGACTGTCTCTCTCTTGCTTTCTACAGAGACTCCTTGCTTTTATCTCCTGTCTCTTTTCTATTGCCGTCTTCCCTTGCCCATCTCCATTAGTGACTAGGATTTGTAATAAACTGGTTGGTCAAACATTTGACCTGTTGTGTCTTAATCTTGCTGTTGGGTATGCATATATTAAAGAATCTCCTCTCCCTCCTATAATTGGAGTGAGACACTGCTGCAGTGCATTTCTATGTGTTCCAGAAGATAAAGGAGAAAGAAAAAAATACAGAAATATGGAAGAATAAAGTTGTCACAACCAGGAAAAATCTTTTCTAAGATCTTATGTGAACATCAACTTAGAGATCAACCTGGAGGCTTCTGGAGAAGTAGGCAGAGAGTGAATGAAAGAATCACAGGTTGAAAAAGGAAACACAGCATACTTTGGATGTCCTCTTTAGGATCATAAAATAACACTATGTATCCAAATTTTTAAACAGCTTTAAGCTTAGAGAGTCAACAAACAAAACCTAATACTTTTGAGGAACTTTTTGAGAAACTTGGAAATATGCATTTTTTTGAAAGCAGATGAGAAAACACAATTTGTTTCATGATTAAAATGATTCCAAAAAGTATTTTACTAACCAGACAGAAGCAGAACTGAGGATAATTTGCAGATCCAATTATTTAAATATTAAAGGTTTTCACTTGGACTTTGTTGTTGGTTATTGAAATTATGAATCATTTTATAATTGACTATCTAAAATACCAGTATTGTCATGCAAGTCATAGTAGCCTCCCAAAACACACTTGTATTCACATGAAACGAATTTCAAGTATTTCTGTAGTCATTCAGCAAATAAAATATAAGGGAATGTGTGTATATAGAAAAGCAGATATAAGTACAACATGAAGGACCAAACTGAAGCCCATATTCTCACTGCATTTGTTTTGCACATTATTTTCTGTTTTTCCTACCGTAAGTGACTTACTGGTAAGATCAATACTTCAGAAAAACTCTGTGCATCAGTACACAAAGCAGTTATCAAAAACACTATTTTCTGAACAGTTACCTTATGTTTTGCTTTAGTTTGACCATTTTAATCATTCTTGCTGTGTATAACTGGTATAGAATACTTAAATTTCTTCTGCTTTTTGATATATAATGACTGGTTGAAATTTGATGCATATATTGAGACAATTTGTTAAAAAATATTAGAAATTCTTCCACAGCCTGTGGTTACGAGAGGCATACAAATAATATCTTCATATAGTTTCAGTTCATGTGTGACTCAAATAGATTTATGTATGTGTTCAAGGGCAGTGTATTATAGACTTTTTGTTGAACTTGAAAAGACCAAAAGACTAGACAATCAATAAAGGCTGATTAATAGGAATGACAGCAATCTAGACAAAGATAATCCTCTGAAATCCTTTTAGGCTTTTAAGATATATGGAAAAAGCTCCGCAAGCAAAGCTGAGTTCTTCACCTTTTTGTTCTCTCTCCTTTTGGAGATTTCACTGCATTAGTTCATAATTTTAGAACATGAATTTGTTCTAATCAATGATTTAAGTTTCAAATTTATCAATAATAAGATCGAGTTTTAGAAATTGTTATATATATTATATAGATATATAAATACATATATTTCTGCTCACCGCTGCCTTTTATCTGTGCAATTCTTTCCAATCTCGCAATTCATAAACTGAGAAGCAGTTTTTCTGAGAGCGAGGAAAGAAGAGGGCTACATTAACTGAAGGAGTCATGGAGGTTAAAATAGGAGTCAGCTGTAGTTTTGATGGTTTTAATTTTATGTTTTATGTTTTTACATCCCAAGTGAATGTATTTAACCACTTTCAAGAGACTAAAAACAAGGTTTTTGTTAAAATACATAAAGAAGTAAGATCATGAATTTAACTTTCTATTTATGTGCATTGAGTGTTTGTCATTTGCTGAATTCTGCACAGGCACTTTTTGCTTCCTGGACATGCATGTTTGCTTACAGTCACAGTAAAAAACAGGGAGAGTGCATAACCAATTTACTTTGCCTGGCTCCATGTTATCCATGCAGATTAAATGTAGTTTTGTACTTAAAGTCTGACTTTTCCGTAACTTGAAGAAATGCTTTTTTGAACAATTCAGAGCATGTTGTTTCTTAATTATGCATCCAGGGAGTGAAAGAATTCAAAAGAGGACTAAAGTTTTGAAGAAAAATCATTTTTATTTTTGACCTCTAGCATGAAAATAAACTTTTTTGTTTGTTTGTTTTTTGGTTTTTTTGGGTTTTTTTTTGAAAAGGTTATTTACCAGAGCTGCAGGGCAACAGTAACTTTTGCTTCAACAAATTATTCAATATTTGATCTTCTATTTGGCAGAACATTTTGTCTGTCTGTGTTGTACTAGTGGCAATAGCTTTGAAATAGCATTTTTGCTATGGCCAGTAGATCCCAGTGAAATCTGCTTGTTTTCTCCTGGTCTTTTGGTACCACATCAGTATTTCCAATGTAAAGCAAAGCATTGCTCAGAGCTATAGAGATACCTTTCTATAAATATGTTCCTTTCTGTCTTCCTGGGATCTAGCAATGATTTTTGAATGTGAGCATTTGTTATCAAATTCCTCCATTTGGAAAAAGTTGCACTGACTGACATTCATTGATGTTTGCTGAATGTTTATGGAGACCAAACAGTGGATGTGAGCACAGTAAGGAGGTAGGTGGTGCATTACAGCAGTGGTGACCGCGATAGTTGGTAACCTCCTTTAATGCAGAATTTCACAAGCATGGCATAAAAGCTTGTGCTCATTGCTGGGAAAAATGCATAGCTAAAGGTGTTGACTATGTTGAAAGGTTAGTGTTTTGTGGCTCAGAATTTGCCGTATCAGATAGTGTTATTGTGCTCTTTGTATCTGTTGTAGTTTCCCTGGAAATAAACAGGAGGCATTACTTACAGAGTTATCTACATATACAGGTTAATATGATCCTATGCAGACTCGCTTTCTCTCTGGACTGAAGAGTCTCAGCTGTCTCAGCTTTTCCTGCAGTCCTTTTATCATCTTCACAGTCTTCTGTTGAACTTTCTTTGTTATGTCCAAGTCTCTCTTGTATTGGGAGCCCAGAATAGAACAGAGTACTTCAGGTGTACTTCACCAGTGCTGAATAGAGAGGAAGTATCACTTCCTTTACCTTCAGGCAACAGGCCTTATAATGCAGCCTGGGATACCATTAGCCCTCTTTCACACTACTTGCTCATGTTCACTAGTCCATAGAATGTCAAGGTCCTTCTTTGTAATCCACTTCCCATTTGAATGGTACCCAGCAGATACTGGTGCCTAATGTTCTATGCCTGGTGCAAGACTTTGCACTTTAATTTGTTGATTTTTTTTTTTTTCCTGTAATGCATTACTTTAGAGTGACAGCTTAAAGCTCATAATGAAAAGGAAACATATAATTTGGTTTTATTTTTGTCCATTTATTAATTATGCAAAAAATATGAAAATAATCTTTTGGAACTGATCTAAGGTATGCCTTTTTTCATCCTCTGTAATTTCTCTGGTAAATCTAATATCAGAAAAAGATAATGAATTTTTGGAAAATTGAACAGCAATTTTATTGACCTGCTAGTAGAGAGCTGTCAGAAAAAAATATTTTATCTATGTTTAAGCAGCATAACCTATTGGTAGCATATAATTTTCCTTAAATTTGGTGAAGAGAACATCTAATCCTGTAAGATTGTTCTTAATTAGAGAGCTGCTACCCACTGCACCACCTCCTGCCTACGTATGGTCTGTTTATTTCATTTAGAAATATACTGACAAGTACTTTTAGGAATGGACTGTATACTGTTGGTATTATGCTTACATAGATGTACCATGACTAGGAATCTAAGAGCAGGTAAGAAGTTGTAAAGCAACATTACATTCAGCTGTGAGATGTTTTCTTACACATCTAAGTTTTTGCCAAATCTGCTTCAGTAAAATTCCAACCAAAAGAATAATGATGGAGAGTATAGGTGGCGTTATTGCAACAAAAGAAAGTTAAAGCACAACTATGTATATATACATACATATTTGTATATAAAATAACATTTTTAAAAAATAACATCTAAGGAATAGAAGAAATCTGCAAAAAATAGAAATTTTATTATCAAATAAAATAGGGATTATTTTCTCTCCCAGTTATTAATCTTCTCTGCAAAATTAGTAATGATTTACAGTAGAGGTTTTGAATGATCAGATTGTCCATTTAACTTGTTGCTTTAAATAGTCTAGAACTTTTCCATGTAAATATGGTAATAAAACTATTATGATAATCTAAGACAGGTTTAGAATTCTGAAGATTATTTATCTCTTTATGAAATGTGATTTTTTTTTTTTTGAATATTTATTATGCCAGAGGAGGAAATTATATGAAATCCTACCTGCATTGGTTTTTATTTCTTTCAGTGCCATTATAATAGCATTTTGCCTTTACATGCAAAGGGAAATTATTTGTCTAAAGAGCTTTTCCTATCTGAATAAATGAAATATTTAATAGCAATTGTTTTTGTGCTCTGAGTTCACAATCACCAATAAAACAAAAGGCTGTAAATTAGATTATTTCTCTGAATAGAAATTAGAATACTACATTAGGCTTTAATTTTAAGGGGAGAGTAACAACTCTTTATCTCTGGAACACGTTTATTCCTTCTTCAATTCTCTAATGCCTACATGAAGAACTTTCTTATTTGATATAATTAGCTTTTCTTACTAATGTATATACATCTAAGGACAGGAGTTTGGCTGGCAAGCATTTTCAATGAACATGGAATTAACTTGTACTGCATATGTATCAATTTTGTCGTCTCATAGATTGCTTTATAGTAATAGTTCCATGACATGCTTGTCTAATAGAAATAAATATTACTTGACCTTTCCTACTAATGATGGAGGAACATACAGTGGATGGAACTATAAAACAACCCAGGTTTCAGTGCTTCACAGGAATCTCTGCTCATGTTTAAATTTATGGTTTCTTTTTCTCTTACTCTGAAGAATACAAACTGATTAAAAGAAGTCATTCAAGCTGTAATAACATAAAGAGAATGCAAATCACCGAGACATAATGGAAGACTGTGTAGGTATCAAACTGGGCTTTTCCAATTCAAAATTATCATTACTTTCCAAAAAAATTATGTCAGAAAAAAACTCAGGTTTGCTGGGGGGAATGAACTGTTTCTTCAAACTGAAAATCTGGAGTTAATGTTTGACGCAAAATGCACTATTTGATGCAGAAGGAAAAAAAAATTTCTGGGGCTTTGTAAAAGGAAAGGAAGTGCAGTGCAGTTTTACCAATCTGTCACTAGCAAGCAAAACCACAGTCTATTTTACATGATAGCTAAAGAATTAACATTTTTGCTGGAAAACTTGTTAATTTTCTTTTAATATATTAAAAACTTGTACCTCCTAGATCATTGGCTCAATGTTATATAATATGAAAGGGCTCCAATACGATCCAGAAAGCACTATACAGGGGAGTGGAAGATCTTTGTTCCAGTTTCTCTTCCAGTAAATATTTTGTGTCTAACTCCAGAAGGACAAACTGATTATACACAAAGAATATAAACCCTTATATGATCTACTGATCTAAACTTAATTTTCTTGGCTGTTTATCCCAGATCACTTATTTATTCCTTCAGAGATCAATATACTTGAATTGTGAATTTAAAGGCAACACAATCAAGGAAAAAACTGAATTCAGGTTTCATTTTCTGAATAAATAACAACAGTGCTGTGGAAAAGGCTGCAATTATATCTCCTTCCTGGGAAATATTTCCACAATATGGTCATAAAATGTTTTTTTTTTTCAATCTTATATAATCAGGAATTTTGGTTGAATTTGAAAATATATTCAGAGCAACAAAATTATTACTTCTCATAAGACGTATTCTTTCCCAAATAAATGTGTTTGGTCTTATCTTAACATGTTCTAGCTGAGATCAATATAAAGCTTTTCTCAGAATTTAAATTTTTCTTTGCAGGAAGATTTGTTTTGTCTTTATTTTCACATTACGAGCAATTTTACTGGAAGCAAACAACTTCTAAATAGGTATAGTTTGCAATGAGACTAGGCTCCTACTCTCTGCAGATAATGGCTTCTTTGGAAATTAGGCTGGTATGTTTAACACAGGTATTCCCTGGAAAAAAACAGTGCGATAAAATAAAACTGTTTTAGCACAAAGTCTTTTGTTTGGTTCAAATTGTATTTTCTACTGACCTCAGTTACCTAGATTAATAATAACTGAAGTGAGTTATGGATTATTGCGATTACTTTCCGATATCATTTTGTTGTATAACATATTTTTGATTCTGATATTTATTGATTAGAATGTATATATGATTAATATCTAGGACAAATGAGTACTACTGGAAACAAGAACGGGACTGCAGCTCCCCAGTAGACAGTTCTAATGATCTTAACATTGGTAGTTTTTTCCCCTAATATATATGAATATTATCTGTGTTTATATGCGTTTGTATGCACACACAAACACATACAAACGTATCTATATATAATATATATATAGCTATCAAGAGCATGAACAGTGAAAAATGGATGGAAAGAATAAACTTAAGAACATTCCAGATCAGAGGAGTCCCCACTAATCCTGGAGCATCTCTTTTTTTTTTTTTTTTTTTTTTTTTTTGAGGAAGATACTACTGTATTCTTATTGTTTGTTCACATTAAAGTAGCTCCTAACTATCAGTTTTATATCAACAAAGATTGCTCTTTTATTGTTTGATGATATAAAAGTTTGTTGTAATTTTTTTTTGTTGTTATTAACACACTGATGGGAACCCAGAATCTACTCTTCTTTTCTTATATAATTGTGAACTTAGAACATGTTTATGTCACATCCTTTACCTTTAAAAATCATGATAACTAAAATTCTTTGTGTTTCTCAATCTCCTAGAGTTGCTAATGTATCAGAAAATATCTAGAAAGAAAGTATTGCACCCATAAAGATATATTTTTCTTTCCTATTCACCACTGACATTTATTAAACTTTTTTTTGTTGTTTCTGCTACCATAGAGGTGAAAATCCCACCAAACCCTCATCCTCACTCTAGTGACTTAGTTGCTTTCAAAAACATAAGTCTACACGATGTCAGAATCTTCTTCACTCTAATGCATAATATAAACTCAAGAATGAGAAATTACTTAATAATTCACTCTTGTCTTTGACCGACCAGAAGAAAAAGTTTTCCTACATATATAACCACCCCAAAAAGATTCAATATTTAGTTTTTTCCGAACATACTTGAAAAGATATCCTTTTAGAAAGAATGTTTCCTTATCATGAAATGATTTTTTTTTCTTGTTGAAAAGCATATTTGGCTGAAAATTCTATCTGACTCTACAGTTATTTCTGTGTTGCCCTAGGCTTCTTAAGTCATCAATGGAAATGGGCCTCTAGACATGATTCAGAGCAGAAGCCAATTTAGACATTCTGGATTGCCTTCTGGAGAAATCACTCTCCCACACTAACTACAGATGGAGTTAAAGGAAATGAAATCCTTCAAGATATGTAAGCCTCACTGATACTCCCTAAGGCACTTTTGAAAATGTTACCTCATGACTTTTATGCAATTTGTATTTCCTTCTCAGCAACATATCAGTAATTTTTTGAATTTGTACTGTAACAGGTAATACTTCTGTGAGTATTTCCTGTGTACTGACTGTAACAGCTTCTACACCTAAATTTATTTAGTGCTTCTTTGGCTTGTTTTGTAATTTTTACTTATTCGAGAGAAAGCATTACAAAGTCTAGAGAATTTTAATGACTTGAAAAGTTTTCTGAATCATGACACTTTTATAATCCATCTTTCTAACATCTTTATTGTATAAGAATTTGTAACTTTGAATTCTAGAATCTCTAACAGAGCATGTCCAAAGACTACACTCTTTACTACTGTTGTCATATGAAATCACAATTGTGAATTAATGTTAATGAATACAGTGTGTTCCTAACCCAATGAAGATATTTAAACTCCATTCAGTAAGCTAACTGCAGTTACAAAGCCACTGAAAGACATTTTCATAGAGGAGACACAATGGTGTGAAACGCCTTACACCATGTTTGCAGGAAAGGCTTCTACTCCGAGATCTCTGTCTGCCTTAAGGTAGTACTGGTGCTTTATATTTTTTCTATGAATAAAAGTATATCACTCTATTGTCATATATAAAATATTGTTTTGTCTTCAGCTGCAGTACTATGCCTTCAGTTGCAGTACTGTGCCTGTATGTTGTTGTTCTACAAAATTCAGTAAGTCTTAGGGATGAGCATTTACTAATCAGTGTTGATAATGTGCTGTATTTTTCTTCCGTTCCTTAGAACTAGCCAAGACCAGTTGCTAGCTGGTGTTTTTTGATTACAGTCAACAAAAAAAGATTCATTCTTTCCTTCTTTCTTTCTTTTCTTTCTTTCTCTCTCTCTCTATTTTTTTTTTCCCTTAGTTTATTATTTTTTATTTTTGTCAAATTCTTTCTTTGAGTACATGGCCTGTTAAAATGCTTGGAGAACTTTGCCTAATTAATTAATTAGGTGATAAGAAAAAAAATTTTTTTTTGCACCCTCTTTGTGTTCTACTCTTTTTTTCACGTTTTCCAATATAAAATGCAGCTTATGACAAAATTTATATACATATATAGATAGATAGATTAAGCAACGGTTGTTTCTTATGGGGACACTCACGTTTATTAAAAAGATAAAAAGAATCAGAACTTACTTAGGAAAATGATGATCCTTTTCAGGCATAAAAAGTCATTAAGTAGACCTTCATGAAAAAACAAAGAAAACAAAACAAGCACAGAAACTCTCATCTTTACATAATACCAAATGTTGATTTTCATACTGAATACTAAAATAATTTTGTTAGTTTTTAAAATACCTTTTGAAAAGAATTGTCCTTAGATTTATTTTAAAACAGTATATTTTAACAACCTTTCATGACTTGCTGAATTTCATCTCAGCTTTGCACATCTATGTTGAATTGCAGCAGAATCCTGTCACATAAAAATAAAATAAAATGAAAAACAAGCAAACACACACAAAAAAAGAAGTAGATAAAAATATTCCTTGTCCAGATCCCATTCCTGGCACTAAAGAATAATTCTTGCCATGAAGTCTTATACTCTGTAAGTATATTTTTTAAAGCTTTCAAGAAATGACCTTAACCTGAAATTCAAGTTCACTTATGGAAAACCAGATTTCAGCTCTCACATTTTAAGGGTTTGACCAAAAGGAATTTTTTTTAAATTCTCCCTCTCTTTCTCTCTCTCTCTCTCTTCCTCTTTTTTTCTGAAATCTATTTGACTGCTGCAGATGTGTTAAAAAAATGATGTTGTACAGCCTGTCACAGGATGCCTTGGTCTGCTTTCTGAAATTTCACTTACTGAAAGGTGAAGGACAAACTGCGTCAAAAGGAGAAAGGAATGTAGGCCTGAAGGGGTTTGTGTGCCTAAAAGTTCATCTAGTTGATTTAATAAAAATATTTCTCCCTGCAATCTTTGCCATGTGAACTCTAAACACATGCACAGGTAAATCAAACTAGAATGTCAAATGCCAAAAATCTCTGAAAAAATAGGTTTTGTTTTCTTTCATGTAATTAAAGAGATAATGGCCATTTTAGGACAAACAGGAAAAGTTAATAAGTAGCTTTAAAAATTGAATTACACAACTGAGCAGATTCTTCATTTGGTAAATGCATGCATTTAACGAATAAAAACCTATATTCTCCATGTCACAGTCTGAAAAATGTGAGTTACTGTCAACAACATTGTTTAATTTCTCAGTGAAGACGTATGAAAGAGACTTGAGTTGGAACCTCTCCAACACAGGAGTGCTTAGGACGTATGGAGTCAGCTTGCATCTGTCCTGTGTTACATTAAGTCATACCCAGAGCAGAAAGGACAGATAATGGCAATTTTAAAATTTCCGCCGGAGACATAACTGGAGACACAAAAGGGAACATATGACAAAATATATTCAAGATGCTCACAGACATAGGATGGTGAGTGTTTGCTGACAAACAAACTGATCTGAGTGTTTGATCAAAAAAACACTAAGTATTTTTTTCATCAAAACACAGAAAGAATGCAAATAACAGAAGTTAAAACTATTCAGCTACTATGTGTTTTTATTTTATTTTATTTTTATTTTTATTTTGTTTCATTGCAGTTGCGTGTCACAGAAATTCTTTTCCATGGCTATATCTGCAAAAGGATTGGGTACGTGAACACCTCCTTACCATGTTGAGTATGTAAAGTCAGATTTACACATTGTCAGATTCTCTAGCTTTTTTTTTTTCTTTTTTTTTCTGTCTTGTCTTTTGTAACAATAATGAATGCAGCTTCAAAGGAGGCTAACCATTAACTTTCATGCATGAGAACTACTTAATTCTTTCTGTTGCTACTGGTTGCTTTTGCTTCTATGGGAGCATGAGCAGTGAGTGCTAAGGGGCTACTGGTCTCTGATGGATCATGATAATATAGTTTGCACAGTACTGCCCAGTTTCTATATTTGTCTTTTATCTCTGTTGATGTGAATAAATAATGTGATGTATCCAGATCTCTGTCTTCTCAAAAGAATGGAAAATCTGCTGGAAGGTAGATTTAAATGGAAAGAGGGCCATTTCTTAGGAACAAGTAGAGACTGACCTAGGGAAATAAAGGCTTACCTAGAAAAATGTGTAAATACCCTTGATGCTAGATCTGACCATACCTTTTCAGTATTTGGAATGATCCTGTAATCTACACTGATTACTCAAGAAGAGAAAAATTTGCAATAGTGCTTTGGAGTATTTGCACAGTAATACAATATTTTAAAACTTAATCTTATGCAACCTTGAAACAGCTTCTTCCTTTTTCTTCCCAAATCTCAGACACCTCTTGAAAAGGTAAAGTCGTGGTATCTCTGAATGCAGAATTCTCAGAGTGTCTTCCCACTCCGAAAATTGTAATCCTTGGAAAATGTATGGCTCAAAATTTACTGAAATCATACAGTATCAAAGTGTTACTGACTAGCAGGATCCAACGGAAGTTCTACTTGTAGCTTTCTACTTGAGTTGTTAGAGATTGAAATTTATTTGCAATAAGTAATTTATTTATTGCAATAAATTTTAAAGAACCAAAATTCTTCAACATAAAACTATTTTTATCAATAAATTTCCAAGAAACATGGGTTGCAGTCCTCCTACATTCCAATTTAACATAGCTGCTGAGAAACAGTGGTTTGATTCACACTTTATTTAGAACTGAACATGGGCCCATCTATACATATGATGAGGTGAGATTCCTTTCATAAATCTCAGATCTTTATTGGCAGTTAACCAAACTGTCTATGGAAGCATATTAGAGATATAGTTTGCCATAGGACTCGATATGAGTTCCAAAAGGCTAAGTTAATGTACTTTTATACTTATTCAGAGATCCATTCTTAAAACAATTTTCATTAAAAACATTGTATGAATTAGAGTTTTACATAGAAAACTCATATTTTGTTTTTTTATCTGACAGTAAACCGGTAGCTGTTCAGAGAAGAGACATCAGATACACTGCGGTCCAGAGAGTATATCTTACTGTGAAAGCTGGTTAGCTTTCAAAAGTAGCATTACCAAACAGGAGGTAACAGAGGTAGCTGGTAGAAAAGAGCATGATGTCTGTAGTTAATGAAAGTTGAGAGTTTTGAGAAGACAGTGTCAGTGCTGAGTTTGAGGCAATCATGGCGTTTCATATCATGACCACTAAGGCCAAACTTTTATCTATATCCTCAGTTCTGGACCCTGTCAGATCTTTCAGCATCATCTTTGTCATTTTTATTTGTAAGCCAAATTTGATTTTTTTTTTTTTGTCTTTTCCACCTGCCAAAACAGGTGGAAAAGGCGGAGAAAGATAGTAATTGGCTTATCCAATTGAAGAACCGTGAACTTGTCAAAAGTAATATCCTGTCTTCATTATATGAGTTCATAGGCTTTTTACTATGATGAAAAATCTATGAACAGAAAATAGCAAGATGTGAAACTGATCACTACACCCACAACAGTGTAGGTTTGAGATATTCTTCTGACAAGCCAACTTCCATGTCCTTCTGTAATGAGTTTTACTTGCTTAGGTAGCCAATGAACAGCATTCCCTATGATGGTGGTGGTGATTCTGCTCCTCACTATCAAGCAGAATAAGTACACTTTTGTATTCATTGCTTCTGGGAACCATATTCTTAGAACACAGACATCCCTCACCTTAGCAGTTGCCTCATTAATTTCAACTGTTACATTGGAGTTGGCATAATAGGTAGTATTTGTCCTTGCAGATTTAACGGCTGAGTAAAGAATATACATATATACGGGTTAATGATGTGTTGAGACTACTGCTTACTGACAGCAAACATTATGTCCTTCAGTGAGGTGGGGTTCACAGGTCTCTGAGTCTATAGCCACATCTCTATTATCAGTGCTCTGTAATCTGATCAATGGTCTGTTACCTCCATATTTTAGCAGTCAACACTGTGATTTTTAATTAAAGTTAGCCATTTGTGTGAAATGATTACTCTGTTCATTATCTTGACAATTTCATTACTGTATCAGGTAAAATAAAACATTTATAGCAAGGGAAAAATATATGAGCTAATGTAAGGTTCAAGGAGGTTCATCACGGCAGTTGGCTGAGGCTATTATCATTAACATCAATGGAACAGGTCACAGTTCCTGGTATGCTACATGTCAGTTATCTCCTTTTAAATGAATTATACATGTATTCATTAAAATTCCCGAAGTACTATGGGAATATGAAAGTTAAAAGGACTGGTACCCTGCTTGCATATTCATAGTCATGATATGCATGTTGCAGTGGCAACTAGTAGGATTTGACTATACAAGACTTTTAATGTACAATAATGCTGCCAGGAGCTCTGTTAAGTGCTCCACACTCCATATGCAGAAGTTGTTTGTGTGATTTTGACCTCACATCAACTGAGAATTCTCTCTTTCTTTTTGG
This sequence comes from Pavo muticus, assembly GCA_016647715.1. NCBI lineage: Eukaryota > Metazoa > Chordata > Aves > Galliformes > Phasianidae > Pavo > Pavo muticus. Next base: position 395,818 of record JACDJE010000476.1, on the reverse strand, counting down.
AGGTGTATTTCTATGTAATTCCATATGAATCCCTGGGAGAAAAGATGTGAGTGGCCTGAGTAGTAACCAAAACTTTTGTTCATGCTTGGATCTGGGAGCTTGGACGAGAGGACAAAAGAGAGGAAAGTACAGCACAGGAGCACTAAACTAATAGGTGATCATATTAATGAATATATTATCTATATGCCATCTTATCCTATATAGTGAAGAAATTTATCATCAGAGACCTTCAGAGAGGAGCAGTGCCTGTTCTCCTGATGCTGATCTGTCAACAGCATCTTAGCTTGAAAACTCAGTCACAGAGGTATTGAGCAGAAGGAGACATTGACACATGGCTTCCCTGTCACCTGAGAATACCCAAAGGCTCCTTCTGCTACATATACTGGTCTGACACTTAATTTTAAGATATCTTGACTGTTGACAGAGGCCATGCACAGGAGTTCAGTTGTCATTTTTTTTTCTCTAACTGAAAAGACAAATTCCCCGGTAAAGCAAAATGTGGGATATGTGGATTATAGCCTAGTCTAAGAAACCTTGTACTTTAAGGACTTTCCTTAACAGTTCTGGCATAAATGTTGCAATGTGACAGTAGGAACTGATAGAAATTTGAGAGTCATATATTTTGGTGTTATTTCCCACGCTCTAGAGTTCTCTGTGATAGCCCTCTTCACAGCTCCCTTCAAAGAAAATCTGTGTTTAAGCCCTTGATGTGATCCTTTGTGATGTGGTCCTTTGTACTTCTCATTCCAATTGTGATAATCTCACTGTTGTCATGAGTTGTGTGAACTACCCATGGGACATAGATTTTAATTTGCTTTCCTACACAGAGCTGTTAAAGTACATTTGAAATTCCTTGTGCCTGGTTTCAGTGTTCAGTTGCCACTTAAGTCTTTGAGATCTTGCACCCCTTTATGTATGTTCTAGATACCCTGCATAGATGCTAGTAAATATCTATATTTAGGATATTGAGTTAAATCCTCTTTGACTTAAGTTAAGGTCCATGGCAGACTCGAGACCTTCTGGAAGAGAGGGACCTAAGTGTGATAGTGGCAGTCATTGCAAATTGCTCTAAAAATCTAAATTTTGACTACCAAACAGCATTGTAAGTTTCTTAATTTCAGAGTAATGCCACCTCCTGATTCTGTCCATAGGATTTCATCCATTTCTGTTTTACCAGGGAACAGATTCACTGTATTAAAACACTAATGGTGACTTTTAAGCTCATGTTTCTCGTGTTGGACCACAACCATTTTTTGCTCCAGCTATTTGTTCTTCTGACTCAAGTCTTACTTTATTTTGAGATGAAGTAATTGTTTGTGTACTAGAGAAAAGTGGTAGAAAACTTGATTTTTTAATTTATATTATTTTGTTCATTTTTTTTTGGCTCAGGAACAAGGTAAATTAGAGTATTTTTTAATTAGTTTTCACGGGGTTTACTGGGTAAGGTTGATGTGACGGCATTTTCAGTATTCTTTTTCACAAAAAATAGCAGCAGTTCAAAACTGTGTGAAATATAAAAGAAAGAAAACCATAAAAATAACAAAGCACAGTGTAATCAAACATCTCCCACATATGTTATTCTCTGTGCTTTGTTTGCAGAGGTGACAGGATATATAAAATGCACAGGGTATGATCCAATTCTACCTTGTTATAGTTTGTAAACAACTACACTGGAAACATGCAGATACACATGCAACAGTAAAAAACATTCCTGCCATCAAAAAATACTTTTTTTCAGCAGGGGGGAGCTTTTGCCAATTATAGCAATAACTCTAGGAATGCCATTTGGTTTTAGAAAATCTTGGTTTTTTGTTTTTGTTTTTGTTTTTAAAAAAGAAAGAAAGAAAACAAAACAACTCCCAAATAGGTTTTCATGAACACATGTCACTGAGATTATGTCAAGAAGAAAATAAACGATTAGTGAGGGAAATTATTTGCCAGAGGAGAATTAGAATGTGAAGCTCTCTGTTCCTGTCTGTACAATAGGGACTCATCGTTTGTAATGATCAGAGGAAAAATATTATAGTAGCTTAACAACATTACAGAAATGGAAAACAACAACAACAACAGTAAAAACATCAATAACAACAGCAAAGAAAATGACAGAAAAGAAAAAAAAAGCTGAAGTGAAAACAAATGTGAACTTAATTTTAGAAACTTCTAAATATCAGTTGGAATCACAGGAAAAGCAAAGAATTAACATTTACCAGGAAATTGTGTATCAGTTATTTAGAATTCTTATTCTCCTGTAACTAAAATGTTGAGAACACACTAAATGCACAGACATATTAAAACTGGAAAAACTCCCTGATTCCATTCCCATAAATCTCCATTGTTAAGTTTTTCTCAGAAGAAAAACATTCATAAAAAATAATAGGACTTCTGCAGGAGAAGAGGTGATGAGATGTAACTATTACAAGAAAAAAAAAAAGAAAGGAAAAACAAGAATCCTAATCTTTTCTGTTCCTTTCTCTTGTCTAGATTGTACCTACTTTCTGAGGAATAGGAACCGGGAATAATTACATTTCCTGAGCCTTTCTGAACATTGAAACTACATTCTTCCTCTCAGTAGAAACTGTTAAAAAAGAGAAATGAAGATGGGCAAGAGTCAATATCAGAATGCTACTGAACAATAATGCAGATGAAGACTCACACATAGTTAAATTCTGGAAGAATTGAAGAATTTTCACCGTTAGGGATTATCTTTAGTTCTTTCAACAAGACAATCAAGAGGTCTTTGGAGGGTTGCTACGTTTACATCAAAACACTGCAGGACAGAAACAAATAGTTTAGTGAAACAGACTATGATGTTGTTATAAAATATGGAAGAGAATTCAGCTTTCAGGTTTACTGTCTGCATTCTCCATATTCCTGATCACAACATAAAAAAATAAAATATAAATAACAGCAGACTTTGAAACTGCTATAGAACAGAATTGCTATATTTAGCTTCTAACTGTCACTGGACATTTTCTAAAGTGAAATAGGCACCATTATAATGCCATTCAATCTAAACTATTAGGTTGGTATTTTTTACACTCCTTAACGAGGCAAAGAGTAAATTAACATGAAGTCTACGCAGTACTTAATGACCTCCATTTCTATCAACCTTTTGTCAACCTTGAGAAAACTTTGTGCCACTGGTCATTTATGTTCCGTTTTTTAAAAACATTTAACTTGCAAGGTAAAGCATTTAATTAATATACTTATATGATCCTTTAGTGAGATAAAACATTAACAAATGTTATTTCTTTAGTGAGATAAAACATTAACAAATGTTATTTTTCATATTCATTGAGTTTTCTGTTGTTGCTTATTCATCTTTAAATAAAAATATATTTTTTTGCATATAGGATGAAGATCTTGTTGAATTACACATAGGTACGACACAAAGCAAAGGAACTGTGAGTGGTCAATGTTTGTCCTTGTCCTTTAGTTAAGAACAGATTCTCTTCTCATTTCTGTATAGAACAGCATCAATCTGGGGCAAAGCACTTCTAAAATAGTCAATTATATATCTAGACTGATTTCAATTTTGTCATTCCTGTTGTCGTGATCGTTCTGTTCAGGCTGCATCAACCCTTGCGAAACTGATCAATTACCTGATCAGGGCCAAGAACTGCATAACACACCAATATGATGAGCAGGAAACAATTCTACAATTCTACAAATATTTTATAGAGCATGGAAGGCAAATTAGAAGCATACAAAGATTGCAAACCCTATTAAAGAAACTTAAGTAATTGTTTTAGCCGTGAGCCTATTCCCTCAAACAGTCCGTCCAGCCACTTCTTAAAAGGATCAGTCTCTTTTCTTATCTTCTGTGCATGTTCTTGCATCCATCGCAGCCTCTTGTGTGCAGATTCACTGTGGTCACTCAGGCTGAAGCAGCACATCCCTTTAACGTCCTAACACCCATGGCCTTAAACTAACAAAAAGAACAAAAAGAAAATCTATAACAGTTTAAGTATTGCTGAATACATCCAGTAAGGCACAGAATACATAATATAAGGCAGATAAAGGCTAGAAGTACCAGAACTATAGTTTTAAGTATCTGTGTGAACCATGGTGTGATTTCACCAAATAGTACCAGAAGCCAGTCACTGAATAGGTCCCTTGGTTGTTTATGTTCCAGCTTCGGCTTCGGTTTTCCCAGCAGCGGATTCTGTAGAGAGAGAGCTCTTTTCTTGTTTATTATAAGAATGTGAGAAATGGTTAATTGTGTTATTTTTGAGATCCGGCTTAACTTTTCGTGATGGGACCCATACAATTTTGCCTGTCTCTTCATGTTTCACTGTGGCGTATCCTCTTCCCCATACTAATATCCTCCAGCCTATCTCCCATGTTCCGCTGTCCACTCTAACCTTAACCGGAGGACCCTCACTTAAGATTTTGGGTTGCCAGTGTTTTTGCACGGGAGTTCGAATGCAATCTCCGCGTTCAAAATGATTCAAAGCGTACAGAGCTTTTGCTAGTATCTCCGCCTGTCTAGCCACAGGGATCCTGTCCCTGTAACCCTCTCCTTCCCCAAGGACGCGTATCTTGTCCTTAAGGAGGCGATTGGCACGCTCTATGATTGCTTGCCCCTGAGAGTTGCCTGGGATACCTGAGATGTGAGATATACCCCATAGTGCTAGCCACTCTTGGGTTGAGCGTGAGATGAAACAGGACCCATTATCGGTTTTAATTTGTTTAGGTAAGCCCATTACCGCAATGGCAGCAGTCCAATGGTATTGTGCAGCGGACGAGTTAGTCTTGGCATGCTGCGTAGCTACGATGACAGTAGAGGAAGTGTCCACTGTAACTGCAAGCCAAGGACGAGGGGATAGACGTGGTTCCCACGTAAAGTCCGTTTGCCAAATCTGTAGTGGTCCAAGGCCACGAGGATTAACTCCAGCCGGTATTACTGGTGCAGAATTGCAGTGGGGACATGCCTGGACGACATCACGTGCTACAGATAAAGGAATAGAGCATGTCCTGGCTAGTGCACGGGCGCCTATAGAGATATAAGCTAGAGAGATATCAAGCCAGCCAGTATGATTTGGAGCAAGCATCGTTAGCTTCCCTAAATAAGAAACACAGCCCTTGCTGCTGCACAGATCTCAGCAGCTAAAAGCCTATCTGCAAAGCTTTGAGCTTGAGCACCATACGCATTAGATTTACGATGTCGAGTAGGAGGAAAGGTCTCGGTGCGGTCAAAGCCTGTAGTGTGTTTAGTGTCAGAGGCGATTTCAGGCCTCTCTTATCCATAAATTCCATCAGGCGCGTGACGCCTTTAGGGTCGAGGGGTACCCATTCGGGACCACGATCACTCACAATCACCGGCAATGCTTCCGGAACCATGTCCCTCCCCAAAGTTTCCGATCTAATCCGATTCCAGTCCGTCATTTGATCCCTCCCCCTCTACTTACTGGCCCCCCTCCTCTAGGGCCAGCCCATTCTTTCTCCCTTGCACAATCGCTCTCATTATTGTCCCTGGGACTGGCCAGAGGCGGTGGGTTCCACCCCCTGTCCGTATTGGACAGATCTTTTGCCTGGCCCCTCCCCGGGTGGGCTAAAGGGCTGATCCTGCTCGTGTGGATCTCCGCCCCCTGGAATCCGAGCGCATTGACACAATTTAGATAAGGATACAGTGAACTGCTTGATGTGAACGGGGATGCATCTGCAAGGAATGGGGATGAGATTCCGAATGGCCTTGATCTTGTTGTTTTTCTTCTTTCGAGCTAGGAGCGGTCGGCTCGGCTGGCGCCATTTTGCTGTTATGCTCCGTCTCCTCTTGGCTCCTGCAGACAACAGCTCCCAAACCCCCTTCAGACCCCCCCGGGTCTGGCGGCTCGCCTCCACCAGTAAATCCCAGAATCTGTCGAGCCTCTGTTGATATCTTACCCTCCTCCTGGGCTGCTTTTAATGCCGCTAGTATCAGACTAAAAGTTTTTAACTCAGAGCCAGCCTTCTGAGCGCTCATAATATGTTGTGCGAGCACGGAGATGAGGTCATCCCATCTCCAGTAGTCGAGAATCCCCTGGGGGAATTTAACCTCCCCCTCCCGCTTTAATCGGGATATAACAGCGTGAATATCCTTCTTAGAAGGCACAGATTTGCCGCGATAATCATTAGAAAGCTGAAATATTACCTTAAGTAGCGATTCCATAGTAAAGATGCCGTTGCCTAAGAGAAGCTGCACCGAATTTACCTCGGTCTTCTACAGACGGGCTGTAGGGTAAGCAAACCCTAACCCGGTTTCTTCTGCAACTTACCAGCAGTTGCAGGATAAATTCATCGATTCCCGATCTTCCGCATTTGCTGGAGAAGGCAGATTTCAGCAAACTGCAGGCATGCACCGATCCCCGGTCTTTTACAGTTGGATTTGCTGTCCCGCAAACTTTCACGAACTGCAGGGTAAGCTAGCACCAAACCTGGTCATCTACAACACTCCGTTGCAGGATAAATTCACCTTTTACCCGGTCTTCTACTGTTCCAGTGGCAGGATAAAAGCGCAGTTCTAAGTAAGCATAGCGTTCAGTATAGCAGATAGCAGTATAGCATTCTCGCAAAGGGCAAAAGACACAGCACTGTCTCAGAGAGGTGCACCGTATGTTGTCGTGATCGTTCTGTTCAGGCTGCATCAACCCTTGCGAAACTGATCAATTACCTGATCAGGGCCAAGAACTGCATAATACACCAATATGATGAGCAGGAAAATGGCAAAATGGCGTTTAATCACACATGGGATCCGTTTAAGTACAGTCTTGTTCTACTTCGTCTACACCCCCTAAAGGTGCATTGTCCAATTACAGAGCCGGGGGGGGGGTCACTATCCCGTGACATCCCGTAGCCTTGCTGTCGCCTAATACGACACATTCCAAGTATCAGATAAAACCTCAGATTATAAAAGTGATAGGATTGTAATCTGAATGGTACATTACTCTTTGAAATATAAATCAGATAAATTATCACACATGATAAAATTATCACATATGATAGTTTACTTCTTTGTATAGAAATCTTTCAAAAGAGTAAGCAAGTACTCTCTATTAACGGAGAACTGAAAAGAAGTTCCTTTTTCCTGTCCTGTATGAGTAAATTAGAAAAAGGCATGCGTATGTAGCCTCATATGCAGGGAGAAGAATGCCCTTGTGAGGGGCAATAGGTGCTCACAAATTGGATCCACACTAGTGGTCTTCTGGGGCTGCTGTAGGCAAAAGGAAGCTAAAGAAGATCAATCTAAGGATTTTCTTGGATATGCCTTTGTGAAACTGAAATTTAGATTGAGATTTGTTATCAAAATTCATACTTTATTTTTTCTCCCATGTTTATGACAGACAACTTAGCATGGAATTCATCTCCTGTAATTCTAACTATGGAAAAGACAGTTGTTCAGGCTTGGTGTTCTTGGCTACCACTCTCACAAAATCAGCCACGGGGAACAATTTTCCTCAGGATTTATCTTTGTTTATTAAGGAACTACATTAGGTTAAATATCTTGTCAGTGAAAGTTCAAAAAGGCCACTATTTTTATATTACTTTAAACAATTTTGCATTATAAACATTACGTAACAGTTTAAATTTTCTGATCTCTGTGACATAGACATTACTTCATAAATTTTGCGGTTTCCTGCAGGATGGTCCCTGAAGCCTGAAGCCATCATACTCAGTATAGAATGGCTTCATCATAGACTCATGGAACAGCTTGGAAGAGACCTTAAAGATCATTTCCAATCTCTATGTTAGTTCATGACAGCACATTCCCAGCATTTGATTTATATGCAAGGCCTACAATAAGCCTCACTGTCCCTTGCAACGCACTCTGGGTCTCCCCAACCCTGTTCAAAACCCAAGTTAGCCCCTAGAGCTGTTGTCTCATGACCCAGCAAGGCCACAGCAGGGCCAGACTTCAAGTTTCCCATGTCTGCCCACTCCAGTCATGGGCCCCCCAGTCCTGACCCACCAGCAGGTCCATGTCCTGGCCTGGCCTCAGCTAGTTTCCCATGCCAGGGAGGTGCCCAGGACAGTGAGGATGCAAAACTTCATCTACCAGCATATCAAAATTTATCAAGCACCATTCTTACCCAAGAGATACAAGGTTATTGGATTATGGTTAGATATATAAACTATATGTAAATTTTGATGTAAATATGTGAGTTCCATTTTGGAAATGGAAGCTTTAGGAACATAGATATCTTCTTTATTTTAATGGTGATAAATGCACCAACTAGGGCTTTTCTTAAATTTCTAGCTGTATGTCCAGTTCTCACAGAGACAGAATATCAAGTGCAATTTATCACATACACCATTCAAAGAACTGTCTGACAGCACCTTAACTTTAGCTCAATTTTCTAACAAGTCCTCTGCTATTTTTTTCCTCTGTACACATCTGAAGCAATGTATACATCTGAAGAATTTGTCACCACTGAAATGAATGCATCTATATTAGGTATGTACTCTACAGATAAAACACTCACCTCAGTTGTGGGTCTGTTATCTAATGCAAGCTGTTAAACTACTCAGTGTTAGAAAGAGCATACACAAAAGAAAAGCAAAAGCACTGAATTCTCCCTGGACACATTGATGCTTCCTATAAATTAAAATACTCTGTATTGCTTTCTCTCAGAAAATGGCTTCAATTTCTTCCCTGCTACATATAACCACATAGCAAATACTTTTATTAGGAAGTTTCCTGCATTAGGATAACCTCATCAGGTAATTAAAATAAACACTTTGGAAGCAGTAGAAACTCAACCCAACCTTTCTATGAATTGCCTGTCATATCCCATGCATGAAGGGAAGGAGATATGGCCAGATTCTCAAATCCCCCTGGTTAGATTATGGTGCAACAATGCTCAAGATCCATACAAAAGGGGAATAAAACAAACTCTAATAGGAATTTCTACAGAACAGTTATTCTCTGTGTTAGCTCTCTCACAATTACACCTACCTAAGCTCTGTGATTTTATAGGAAATTCAAGTAAGCCTTATGTTACTTAACGTCTTTAAGAGAAAAGGAGGGGAAAGAAGAGAGAAAAAAAAAATCAGAAGGGACCCAAGCACCAGATCTGCTGACAGGAGTGTTCCACATATGGGGTAGAACGCAAAAAGGAAGTAGCAGCAATGAGAAGTGGGTGAATAGCAAAAAGGGCCAGTCCAGCATCTCTGCCTATTTTTAATATCAAAGCAAAAAGGGAAGGTACAGTTCCCCTCTAGCCTCTATTTGGAATTGCAGTTGGTTGCAGATTCAGGACTGGTTGAGGCACTGGACACCAGCCAAACCAACGAGGTGACACCAGGCCCCCTCCAGTGACTTGACTGCTTCTTGGGCATTGTTCTGGACTCTTCCAGGAGTGGTTAAGACATCAGTTAAATTAAGGCAAAGAACACCCAGCTCTTCTCAGTGATTAAATTGCCTCTTGGGGCATCATCCAGGCTCACATGAACAGTCACCTGGGGCTCATCCCTTATGCCAACTGTGAAATTTCCATTTCTATCTCTTGTTAAATGAAGAACCTGAAGTGATCTTGATACCTCAGCTGAATGTTAATATAACAAGTACTACTTCTCATCAGATGTCTTACATTTTAAATGATTTAGAGGAATTTGTTGTTCTAGGAGAAACATCAAGAGTAAATAACACAGTGGGAGAGAAAAAAAAAGAATTAAGAGAATTTTGTATCTGGTTAACAAACCAGAAAGAAAGGAGAAAAATTATGAAGGTCAAAATTAATGAAATATTAATATAAATGAAACAGTAAAACATAGATTCTAAATTTACTGTAGAATTGCATTTTCATTAGCTCTATACTCTATATAGCTCTTGTCTGGTGAGTTGATCTTGGTGAGCCACAAGTGCCCTCCATGCTGCTTTCTCACTCTTCATCCTCAACAAGTCAGAGGGAGAAAATATGATGAAGAAAAGCTCATGGGTTGAGATTAAGAAAGGGAGATTGCTCACCAATTACTGTCATTGAAAAAACAGACTTGGCTTGGGGACGATTAATTTAATTTACTGCCAAGTGAGAACTAAAAGCAAACTAAAACCACCTTCCCTTCCTCCATCTTCTGCTTCCAGCCCAAGCAGCACAGGGGAAGGGGGTTGTGGTCAGTCCATAACGCTTCATCTCTGATGATCTGTCATCCACACTCACTTCCTTGCTCCAGCATAATGTTCCTTCTACGACCTGCAGCCCTTCACTAACTGATCCAAAGTGGGTCCTTCCAGCATGGCTGCAGTTCTTCAGGAGTTCCTCCAGCATGATTCTGTACCACTGAGTGCAGTGCTTCAGAAACAGGCTGCTATGAATTGGATCCCCCAAAGGCTATAGCTCGTGACAGACTTCCTATTCTGGCTTGATCTTGTCTTCGTATGCTGGGCAGATTCCTTAAGGGTGAATCCACCTCCTCTCGCATGTAGTTCACTGTGTGCTGCAGCACTGAGGTGTGCTGCAGCACAGTACACAATGAGCTGCAGAAGGACAAGCTGCATCACCATAGGCCTCTCCAGAGAGCAGGGTAACTTGTGTTCCAGAGCCTGAATCACCTCCTCTCCTCTTTCTTCACTGACCATGGTGTCTACAGAGCTGTTTCTCTCACAGTATCTCACTCCTCTCCTGGTACCTATATAGTGTTTTTTATCCTTTATTAAATGTTATTGCAGGAGCACAATCAATGTTGCTTGTGGCTCAGCTCTGGCAGCAGCTGATCCCTTTTGAAGCTGTCTGGAGCTGGCTCTGATCTGACATGCTACAGCTGCTGGGCTTTACTCAAAAAACCCACCCCTGGAGCTTTGTTGTATTGTGTGATTAAAATTCAGCTAATTAGCACTTAAACTTTATAACAAATTTCTGTTTGATTCAAATATGCCAGCTATTTTAGCACTGTTCCTTAAAGAAGCTCGTTGATGGGTTAGGGGTGTAGCTGCTTGATCACAGAATCATAGAATGGCCTGGGTTGAAAAGGACCACAATGATCATCTAGTTTCAATGCCCCTACTATGTGCAGGGTCACCAACCACTAGACCAGGCTGCCCAGAGCCACATCCAGCCTGGCCTTGAATGCCTCTAGGGATGGGGCATCCACAACTTCCTTGGGCAACCTGTTCCAGTGTGTCACTACCCTCTGTGTGAAAAACTTCCTCCTAATATCTAACCTAAACCTCCCCTCTCTCAGTTTAAGACCTTTCACCCTTGTCCTATCACTATCCACCACTATCAGTATAGCCCCTTCACCTCCTAGACAATGAAGAATCCCTGTATTTATTGGGCATCTGGAACCATATTTAGAGTCAGCAAATTTATAGCCAAATCAAGAAGGAATACAATTCTTTTAGAAATACAAAAAGTTTTAAGTCTACCCTTGATAAGAAGAGTTATTTGGATTGTGTCAAATTAACTTCCTTGCACTTTATTAAATAATATTTTACCTGATTCATATTTAGTGCATGAATGTATATTTAAGGAGTTTACTATATATTGCCCCTGTTGCCAAAGTGACATCTGCCACGATATCTAGTAAGTGAAATTTTTCCAGAGCACATATGTTGGGTACATATGGATACCAGTATCCTGTGAGTTGATATTAAAAATATTTTTGAGAATTTCCCCTAAATATTTCTTACTGCTGATTACTTTGAAGCAAAAATCTAGTTGCAGAATTAAACATTTTAATTATAACATAAAAAAATAAGTAAAACACCTTCTTATATGTTCCCAAATAACAATTTAATTTTGTTATCTTAATCTTGCATGGCATTATGAAACTGCACTTTTTCATCATGTTTACACCTGCCATCCCTAATGCATTTCCAGGTGTGAGATTTATGAGTGCAACACATGAGACCTGCCATAGTTAATCACATTTGTAACCTTTCAGATACACTGCAGATTTTTTCTTGCTGTGAAACATGCCTTACCTTTTAATCTCTGCTGAGTATAGTTCTAAAACAGTACTGTATGTTTTTTCTTATGTATTTCAAGTTCAGTCATCAAGTTATCATTTTTCTTTCACATTTTTCTATCAAAGAACTATTTGGATTTCAAGGTAATTTTGAAGTTATCAGAGAAAAAGAAGCATATATTGATTCTTTATGTATTGAAAAGTACATGTAAATAGATGTGGATGGGGCGGTGTACTTGCTATCATTGCATGATAATGCTTATGGATAATAATAATAATAATTATTATTATTTTGAATAAGAAATAAATTGCTAAGATGTTTAGCCTTAGTGATTTGCAGCTTTGGCTGAAAACTCAATATTCTCTATTGAAAATGTTCTTTAAATGACAGAGTAAAGTTAATTCAGTGGCACAATACGTGTGTTTGAAGCTATTCATGTGCTTATATACACCACTGAATCTCATCAGAAAGGATGTGTGATCTTTGAAAATTCATATTAAATAGTTTTTGCTTTGAGAACAGTCCTAAATATATATATTTTTTTGTGAATAGATATACACATTTCTTGATAAATTATTTTCATTTATTGCACATTCAGAAATGTTGAATTAAATTCTATTATTAACAGAAGGCAAATTTGGAATGTGTTTAACATTCTAAATAAAGCTTTAATTATTTATTTGCTGCTACTTTTGCACTTGGATTGAGGCAATCGGAGATATGTCTACAAACTGAGAGAAGAACTCCTTGAGAGCAGCCCTGCAGAGGACTGGAACTAGATGATTTTAAGGTTTTTTTCAGCCTAAGCCATTCTATTATTTTATCCTGTTCTATTATACAGGAAGAATTTAGCTAAGAAATGCAAAACCTGCAATCACTTCTGTAGTCTACTGTTTTTTGCTATTTGCTATTACTAGCAGAAAATGGCTTGTTTTGTCCTGGACTGATTTTAACTTTGTATAGCTGTGATAACTAACATTTAACAGTCAGGAGACTGCTGCATAAATTGGTTTTAGCATTAGTTTAGCTTTTTACCATTTAAAGAAATTCAGCAATATTAGGGTTGAGGTTTTCTCTGAGATTTGAATTGCTTAGCTTGCTTAGTGTAAGGGAAAATATTCTGTTAATGATTGTCTCCAGGATGATATAATCTTAGCAGTAAAGTATTGTAGATTGCATTTTGCTATCATAGTATACTTACAATAAAATATTATATTTACATAGGAATAATCTAAATAAGACAATGGAATGTTTTTCTCTGCATCTTAAATATATCAATATAATTTAAAATGATAATGTTTTCCTTCACATTTTTCTTACAATCCCTTTTTACCACAGTATCTATGAGAATTGGACAAAGCAATATATTTTCTCTTCTGATGAAATATTAATTTTAGTACAGACAAAATAGATAAATAACATTTGATTTAAGAAGTCCTATACAAACACCTTTTTGAAAATTCTCATGATTTTAGTAATGTCTCTCATCTAATAATATTTCATTAATGAAAATGAGTATTAGGTCTTTATGCTCTTTCTCGTCACGGTGGTAGCTGTCTCACATGGCCATGTAGGATAAGAAGGAGTAAAGAGTAATTAAGCAAGAAATCTAAAACTATGTCTATTCTGTGGACTTTCACAGATGTATTTTTTGAAACCAAGTGACACAAGACAACTTTAAATTTTTTATTGTCATTATTATTTGTACATGAATGACACTCCATTGGCAGAGGACGGTCTTAAAAAGCCTGCACACCCAAGCACAATTAATTCACATAGAATTAATAGAAGATAAATTTATTAACTGCAAATAACTGTTTTCAAAAATGAAAACTGAGTGAATTCTTCCTTTTGATATTTACCCAGAAGTGTTAGTCTTGTATTTGTCCAGGAAAACCTCAATTCCATGGTTAACTGCATTGTGAGAACATCCCAAATAGTTACATTTAGTACATGTCATCTTAAACTGATGGTATAGTGGACAGAACTACTCAAGAATAGAGAAAAATAAATCATAGATTTAAAAACATATCATTTCCAAACAACTTCAGAAGGCATCAGTTTTAAAATACATAGTAAGTGTTTAAATCCAAAGTGGTCATACAGAAAATGCGAGCTCAATTGCTCTCAGGAATTTTTAGTGATTGTCATTTCAAATCTACTAATTTTTTAGGCTAAGAAAATTAATTCCTTATGCTAAATGCAGGAAAAAATAAGGAATAACAACAGTAAAAAAAATTCAAATCTAAGTACTCTTGGGCTATGCGTGGGCTTAGGAATCAGTATTATGTAGTGATTAAGGGAATTATAACATTTGTTTCTAAAACAAAGAGCAGCTGACTAACTTAGGGAACGCACTTCTCTAAATGTAAGATAGTTTGTATGTTGGATACTTTTCAATATGATTGTTATTTTAAATGATTTGCATTTTTTCTCTCATCTCTTTAAACTGCAATTTGTTATTTTATTGTGTATAATTTGATACAGTAAAGTGTTATCTGATAACTTCAGGTTTGAACTAAACTGCTATTATTTATACAATCTAGGTGTAAAACATTAACCTCTTTTTATAAAGTCTCATTTGGACTCGACAAGTACTGCCCCATCAGATAACATGTTAAACTAAATTTAGAAAAAATCATTTTTCTTTGATGCAAAAAAGTCAAGTAGTTGTATGATCCCAAAAACCAACAGATAGATAGTATCTAGGGACAAGGAAGTTTTTAGGGATTATTTAGATTATTCTTTTTTGAGTGTCTCTTTTCAGTAGAAACCAAGCAGTTTTAGTTGGCATTAGAGGGGGGAGATCATAAGTGCTTAACTAAAGACCAGATTTAAGTTTCAAGCAACCACTGGACAGATATAGTTGTCTGAAGTCTTCCACAGAGTATACAAACCTGGGAGTGAGTTCTCTATAATAACTATGTGAAAATACACACTTATTGGCCTAGTTCAGAATGTGATGTCAGCCTGTTTGTTTTGTGTCACAGTGTTAGAAAAATCCACGAGGAAATAAGGTTTAGGGTTTTGAAATTCGGCTTAATCAGGTACAGCTTTAATAGAGATCTCCCAGATTTAAGCAAGAAGGAAGTAGTTTTTGTGCCATTGATGTAGATGGGCAATCACTGTGCATCCTTCAGTGGGAATTCTGTGATGTGAGGGAAAAATATAGCCCAAACCTTGACATGGAGAAGTCTGATGTACCAAATACAGTTTCCATGTTTTCTAGAATAGACATTAAGTTGGAGTAAGATGAATAAAACAAGAGAGAAAGAGAGTGGGAGATTGTTCTCAGTCTTGGAAGAAAAATCCCTTCTTTACATCACAAAGATTAATTTGCTAGTGAACACAGTAAATGAGCCAGGTTTCTTTTTACATGATCTCTTTCTGTCTGTCTGACTCTGCATTCCTGTCTACACAAAGATCCTATTTAAGAAATCACTGAGGCATAACCGGGGTACATTTGCAGTATATGAAAGAAATGGTTTTAAATAAACATAGGAGCTAGGTCAGTACATGCCATGAGTGCATGCTCTACCTGTGTTTAGTACAGACAGTGGAACTTGACTTCATTTGTTGGGGACCTGCTAGGGAGGAGGGAGGAACCCAGAGAAACAGATACCTAGAAACATGCGGAAATGCTGGAAAATAGACAATTTTTTCTACTCCAAAATATCAAAATACAACTTCTACCATTCCTCTGAAAGGCCCAGGGGCTGTGCCTGAAGCTGCAAGCACAGGCCTCAGGCTGCCTGGGCTCCCCTCGGTCACAGCTGGGCAGAGATGCCTTCAGTGTCTGCCCCAGCTGCGCTATGCCAGTGCCTCCTGGGAAAGGTCTTGCAAAGCCTGGAAGTCACTGCTCAGCAGGCAGGAGCCCCTGGGGGCTGAGCCTGGGGGAGGCTGTGGGACTATGCTTGCCCTGCTGGGAGCAGCAAGAAAACATAGAAAATAAACCATACTGAATCCAAGACTATGCAGGAATAAAGCCTCATCTTCTTCTTACCTCTGAACAGCAGGAAGAAATTGCCACTATCATATTTCTGCTGGTAAAAGCTTTGGGATTTACATACTTCACCGAAAACCTCTTATGTTATTCCTCAGGAAAAGTGAATTTTTGGCTTTAATATCTGGACACTGGAAGGATAAACACAACAACAAATAAAAGGAGTAAAGGCTGGAAAGTTATTTTTTTCACTTGTGTAATAGTTTCAGTTGTGCCACTGTAACTTTTCATTATTAGTTTGGGCCATCTATTAGATGAGCAGTGTATTCTTATCTCCACATACATGGTGTGTTCTCTTTCGCCTGCAGGAAGATTTTGAGAGCAGAAGGGTTCCAAAAGTCAGGAAAATGTGTCTTTCTTGAAAATAGGGTTGTGAAATTGCTTTTAGATTCTGTAGAGCTATGTAGCAGCATTAAAACATTTGGGCCTCAATTTCAGGCATACTGTCCTTTATTTTTCATTTCAAGGATATCATCAAGATGTGTAGCAAATATAATGGCAAGTCCTATTTATTAAGGCTTGCAGATACTTTTTAATACTTGTGAACTTTCATTGGTTTGGGAAATCTATGTTTTAACAGTTTTTTCAACATACCTCCTGCAGTGCTGCAATACCATGTATTCACCTAACAGTAAAACTTTAACCTTATTGAGACCTGGGCAATTTGATCTAGTGAATGGCAACCCTGCCCATGGCAAGGGGATTGGAACTAAGTGATTTTAAGGTTGCTTCCTACCCAACCCGTTCTATGATTCTATGATATAATTTCAACAGAAAAAATAAAGTGTATATATGAATTTAAGAGAATTTAAAATAATTTAAATATCACTGTCAAGAAAAAAAAACAGCAAAAGAGAAAATAGTGCTTAGTTTTGCAAAATATGTGAAATACTTTGGAATACAAGGATGATAAAATAGTACTTCCTGTATTCTGTTTTTATCCAAGTCAAGGAAATTAATTATTTTCAAAAGGCCAAGTAATAAGAAACTTTGGCTCTAATTACATGCATTGCACAAAGTACATTTTATGATATGCATTGCAATAGTCTTTCAAACCACTTTTATAGCTCTGAATAGTACCACTAATATCAGTGTCTGACACAGCATATGTGCTTATCTTTATTAACTTGTTCCCAGTATTTGTCATATACTATTGATCCAATGAAAAAGAAAATAAATTTATTTTATGATTATCTTAGTTAAACCTATTTCTCATCTTGTATTTTTCTATATTGTATTATTATTCAAAGTTCACTGTTCACGTACCTCTTGTGAGTTAAAGCCTGGGTTCTCTGTCGTTACCTATTGCAGTCTATAAGGACCCCAGAGACCGAACATTCAGAAGTATCTGAAGTTCATAAGTACACAAAAAATCTGCATTATTTACATTCCATACTTGCTTCAGTTTCTAAATCTGAGTAGTCCTGAAACTTGTCTCATCTCATCAAAGCTCAGAAGCTTCAGAGCTGTATTATGTATAAGTCCTATCAAGATTCACAAACTATGCTTTCCTTCATCAAATTCCCCTGAGTGACTCTGTATATCTGATCATACCTACCAGATGGCTTGGTCTTTATGGAACAAAGTAATTGCAACAGCTTTTAGTAAAACACAGATGGGAAAAAAAAAAATGAAAGCAGTATTCTCCCCTCTGCATAATAGTCTACAAGTCAGAATTATTTTGCAGTATGGAAAAACTGCTCCGGTGTCCTTCACAGCTACTCTTTAGTCTTCTGTGCCTTAACCATCAGGGTTTAGAATGACTTCCAGTGTGGAAAAGAATTTAAATATCACAATAACGAAAAGAGGTAAAATGAGTATAGAAGATAATGTAAAGCACTCACCAGGAATGCAGGTGAAATTATTCTTTTCTTACTTGGGGAAATTATCACTAGAGAATCTGTGGAGCATATACCTCATAGAAGTCATGCTTCATTATGGTGACTCCAGGAATTGCACCAGAGTTGCTCTAATTTTCCTTGGGGTTGGACTAGATGATCTCCAGAGTTCCCCTTCAATCCTTATGATTCTTTGATTCTCTCTTATTTCATGTTCCTCTCTGAAATGCATCAACTGGGTGATATATGCTACTTCTTATTACAGAATCACAGAATATCAAGGATCAGAAGGGACCTTGAAAGATCATCTCATCCAATCCCCCTGCTGGAGCAGGAATGCATTAGCAATAAGCATTATCCCCTTCTAAAGCAATATAGCAATCTAAAGTGTTATTACCTTTGAAATAAATAGGAATGTAAGGGTTAAAATGCAATTAAGAATCTAATTTCACTTGTTGGATTTGGGAGCATCTGCAAAGGTGTGTATGCACTGAAATGTGCAAAAACTCTGCAGCTATAGATTCTTCAGAGACTTCACAGCATTCAGATGGCAATTCAATACCCCAAAAAGTGATATGTCTTATTGAGTAGAATGCGAAGCTGCATTAGCTCATCAGAAGAAAAGGAAAAGAGAAAGAAGTCACACGTATCTGAAGTCAGCTAGATGCAAAAAGTCTTCATCATATTTTTTGTTTCGAGGATTTGTTTTTCAGATAAATTAAGTCATTAACATAAGGTTAAAAACACATAGAAATAGTAACATCCAATTGTCCCATACCTCCACCATAAGGGGATTGAAGCCCCCTTGCTGCTGACTAGTTATTAAAAGAAACTAAACTCATTACCCTGCCTTGTTGAATCTAAGCAAACTCGTAGAATCTTAATCTCAGGTTATTGGTAAGAACATAATATTTCAATATGTGAACAGTTTATTAAGATCTCTGATTCCAAGTTCAGTATTGTTTTCAGTACCAAGGATCAGTGAGGCAGGTCAAACAAATACCTTACAGGATTCAAGGATTCCCCATGGATTGAATGTTGTACAGTAGAAATGTCCTTCTCTTCCTTGTCATTTGACTGTAAAACATAAACAAGATGAAGAGTTATAAGCAAATTAGCAAGACTTATAAGAAAGTATTCACTGTTCTCGTGATAGATCTTCATGATTTTTTTTTTTTTGAACCAGAAAGAATGGTGCTTAGAATGTATCCTTAACTACAAAATAAAGGGATAGTAGTACCAGTCAGTTTCCGAAAGGTTTGTTCGTGGCTGTCTTATGTATAATGCTTGATTTAGTAGTGTAAGCATACTCAGATCACTTACAAGGTCAAATCTTATTTAGAAGGAAATAGACTGCCCAAAAGCCTTGCTTGAAGCTCAATAAGTGTAAGTTAGCACTCATTGTGGCTTGGTAGCCACAGGTCTATACAGCTCTTAACACTTTTGCTGGTAGAAATGTAGAACCCTGTGGAGTTAATTGGCAGCTCAGCAGAGATTTGAAGGAGTTGAAGTAACATATTGGAGTACAGATTTATAAACAGAGTTATAAACAGACCTGTTGTGAATTTATATTATGTCAGATGATGTCTGGTAAGTATGAGGTAATATGAAATATCTGATGATATTACAGAGTAATAAAGGTATGTGGGCAACTACAGAAAGCCCTAAGGTCACATTGCAATTCCCTTAACAAAGATCTTAAATTCAGCTTAAATTCCAGATACATACAAAAACCTCTTTGATTCTCTTTTTATTTAAATGTGAATATTTCAGAATAGTTATTCAGTCCTGCATTAATCAAGTAGCAACTTTCAGCAAGCCTTGTAGGAGTTGCATGAAGGGTGAGTTTAGAATGATTATCTGTATTCCCTTCACCTTATCTGCAAAGCAGGTCTTGATATGCAGACTGTGGGAAAACAAGACCATGAAGTCAACTGCTGTTGATTTCAGTGGGAATTGCTCAGTCTCCTGCTGGTTAATTTCAATGGAAGACAACATGGTCTAGCTGCGAGGTATGAGCCCTCTGTCAGCTTCTCAAAGGGGTAGCTGTAAGAATGGCATCAAAGCATTGCTTTAAGCTCCTGCAACTGTGTCTGTCTTTCTCTTTTTACTTTGTTACTTCTATTAGTTTGCTGATATTTTCTATCTATTTTTCTAAGTAAATTGGCTATGGTTCAACACAAAAACATCCCAGTCCATATGTCACTTGTAGTCATTGTAGGCAAATATGGTAAAAATTCACCAACCTTTTATACATTTTTTCAATACACTGTAATACAGCTTTATTAGTTATGTGATTTAAGCAAAATAGCATTTATTGCTTTGTTTTAAACCAAAATAAAACAGCCTCTTGCATATATTTTCAGTTTTTCTTAAACAAGTAAAAAGTATTTTTTGTATCATTTCTGGGGCTTTTCATCTTTCATAAGTGAGCCCACACACCTGAAATTCATTCAGACGGTCAATAACTGCAAAGAGTTGACTGACTGCTTCACTTCCATCCCAGACTATGTCACCTATATATGCTACTTTTCCAATAGAAACAAGTTATCTAGGCTGAAATGAACTACCAATATTATTATATTTCTGTCATCACTGAGATGATAGTGTGACATATTAAAACTGGAGTGAAGGCTGGCATTAGCCTTCCACAGCTAGTGGAAGCAAATTCTGAGAGCGAGCCAGGAATTCTTCTATATTAATACCTTCACTCCAAAGCAATAACAAATTGCTATGGAGTTACAGGAAGCAAAACATCACAAATTCACAGCTTTTCTACTGGGAACAGCTCCTCACTGGATTTTAAATGCATTCAGATCCAAATCTAAATGCGTTAAGATCCAAAGAGAACTTATTTTCATGCAAGGGAAAGACTCTAACTCAGATATTTTCTGCCATGTACAAAAGAGAGGCCACCTCCTGTAATTCTGTGACTACACTGTTTAACAGAATATATTGTCGTACTCTTTTTTTTTTTTCCTTTGCTTGCTTGTTTCTATACTTCAGTGGTTTTCTGCATCTGAATTCCTAATCATGAAAATCAAGCAAATGTAGATACATTTATTTCTGCCTATGAATGTTTAAAGTACTACTTTCTTGATCTATATTCCTTGGTTTATCTTTTTCTACCGTCTTTATTTAAGAGTACAAGAAAGACTGTATATATCCAAAATTACTGTCCTGGTCAGAAGACTGTCCCTGACAATGGTCAATAGGGTAAGTATAGGGAAATGGGGAAACTCTATTGTTTACTCCAATATATCCTCTCAAATTCTGACAATCTGAGCCAGAGATTATCTGCAATTATTGCTTTTAGTAATCATGATCAACATGTCTTTTTTATTAATTTATCAGGTTTCTTTTTAAGCTCATGAACTTTTGGGCTCCTTATCAGCCCATGGAACTGCTTTTGAGGCTTAATTGTGGGCAGCTTCTTGCTTTTCTTTGCTGCCTATTTACTCAGATGTGAGGAAAAAAAGGGAGCCTGAACTGCATGTAACAGTCAAGATGTCAATTTACCACGGATTTAAGCAGGAACCTATTGGCATTTTGTGTTCTGCTCTCTGCTTGTTTTTTAATAGTTCATAACATCTTATTTACCTTTTTTGACACCTATAGAGACCTGAGCTGATGTCTTGTAATGCCATCCACAGTTTCCAGTAACTTTTTTTTTTTTTTTTTTTTTTTTTTGAGGCTGTGAGTAATTTAAAGACACTAAGATAATAGAAACAACTTCCAGATGTTATTTTGTCTGGCCGGAGAGAAAGATATAACTAGCATTTTGGTGACAAATACTATTTTATTTTAGAGGTTTAATAATATTAGTTAAATTACAAATGTTATTCTACTATTATCACATTTAGATATAGTCATGATACAGTTCTCTCTTGCACTTTTCTATTTTTTCCCCAGATAATCTTGAATGTAAATCTTTCCCTAAGAAATCCATGTTTTTTGTTTTGCTATGAATGCTATAATTAATTCTTAAACTTCTAGATTACCTCATCTGTGACCAAAATAAAAGCAAGTGTTATAAATCAAGTATCAATTACCATGCAGAACTTCTGATGTATAAGCAGTAATTACTCATATGCTATTTTATGCATTCTTAACCGGAATATCTATCTCTGTCTTTATATCTTGAAATTGAAGCTGTCTTTTCATTCACAAGTTTCATTTCAAACTTAAAAATTCCGTTTTTTAAATACTGTCTATTCAACTGACTGTTGAGTCAGATAAATTCTTCAGTTTAAATATTCAGTGTAGAGAAGTAATATAAAGTTTATTGAAGAAGAATCTGGATGAGAGGGGATGAGATTATATACAACACCTGGATAGGCTCTGAAATGAAGGAAGGAAGCCAAACTGAAGTGTTTTGTTGTTGTTATTGTTGTTGTTGTTGTTGTTGTTGTTGTTGTTTTTCCCTTTCTTCTGTTTTCCACTTAATGCAGAGCATATAGTAAGGTACTGTCCATACAGCTACTTTGATTTGACTGTGATCCTTCATTAGACGTTTGGAATTTAGTCTATTAAAACTATCAGAAGACACTATCAGGAACAGGGATAGGTAGTAATCACATATTTCTGATTACACTTGGTTGTCTAGCATCCCAGATATTTTATTATGGCTAAGTATCACACAGGCTATAAGATGTAACTGTGGCCCTGTTGAAATTAATGATTTTCTTACTAGCCCCTGAAGGTACAGGATTTTATACATCTTAGTTTCATATATTTCCCATACAGATGTGTTGTGTGTTGTAGTCCATGCTTTTGATTACGTAAGGGTAACATTCTCTGCCATTAAGAACCATGAGTCTCAGCAACTTCATATTCTCTTGTAGAAAATTTCAACTGGTTGAGCTGTGTACTAGCTGCAAGCAGCTCAATATTGATTTGAAGTGATCTTGAATCTATCAGATCATAAACAAATCTGTTAAGAGGATGTGAAACTGACACTGAATATGAGCAGAAGGTAAGAGTTTTTCAGCAACAGTTCACCTAAGAGTTACTTGTCCATAAGGAATCTGGAAATATTTCCTAGATCTATAATACTTATGTAGAGTCATTTATTAGGATCCTTAGAATTTTTAGTGACAAAACAAGAAAGAATATGTAAAACAGTTATCAGAGCACTAACAGCAACATTAATAGAGACTCACACAAGCAATTCTATTGCTGAATAATGCAGACTTGTAAAATAGTATAAGATGGATATATTTTGAAATTACAAGTTAATGGACAATTCTTAAACTCGGCACAAATCTGAAAAGGTTGTGGTGAGGGATCCATTAATGTCCAGAGGAGTAGCACAGAGCAGGCTCAGAATTGTTATCAGTTCTGCTACCTGCAATCACTTCCAGGGGACTGATGCCTGCATTCCATATCTTGAGATCTCTGTGTAATTGCAGTACTCACCAATACTCTTTCCTTCAGCACTCTGTGCTTCTCTGTTCCTTTAGCTACAAGTGATTTGAAGGATGGGAAAGCACATGCCAGGCTCTATCTAAGTAGGACTGAGAAAGTGCAGTGTCTGATATATCAGCAAGGGACCTATTATATTCTGATTCTGACCTTCAGACAGAAACCTATTTCAGAATTACACATTTGTTTAACTCTTGCAGATAAAAAAGAGCACTCATTTTTATCTGATCAGAAACACAAACTGTGTTGTTAAAAAAAGATATGCTGTCTTTTTGCTTGAAATATATTTCAGTTCTTTGGTATAGAAGTCAAGAACGCACAAACTATCAAGGACAAAGGATAAAAATCAGAATAATTTCTGATAAGAGGTAAGTTGTTACAAAGACAGCTGTGAAGCAGTTTCTTAATTTAAGGGAATTTATAAACAAATGGCCTGATTCTGGAAGATTTAACTGGCCAGAGTTGCTGTATTTTAGGAGTTTCTAGAACAGTTTATTCTTCAATAAATGTGTAGAAAAAGCAGGTCCATTAGCAATTGTATGTGCACAAGAGCATGACACATGTGCCTTTTTCACTGTAATGTGCATGCATTCTAAGAAGAAAATGGAACAGAAAAAAATCTTTTTTTTTTGTAGACAAAGGCTGTCTTGTTCTTTCTCGATGCAGCACAATGAAAGACAGAGATATTTTCCTGTCTGTTTTGACTCTTAAGTGTTATCTTCATGAATAACTTTTGGAGATGGTGAAGCCTAACAATATACTGGGCTACATCATCAAAAGAATCGCTAGCAGATTGAGGGAAGTAATTACTTGCTTCTATACCTTTGCATGAGGAATATTCCAGTTTTGGGCTTCCTGGTATATATCAGCAAAATATCATAGATGATTTTCAGTGCAGCGCTAAGATGTCTGAGTAATGGAAGAGAAGACACAAACAAAGAAACTGATGGAATATGGTTTGTTCAGTTCAAGAAGAAATAGCTCAGGGGTCTAATAATATTCACATATCTAAAGTTGGGAAGTGAAAAACTGGAGTGAAAAACTTGGTGGTAAACAACAAAACAAGAAAAGACAATGGCAAGATACAACAGGGAAATTCCATCTGCATGTAAGGAAAAAAATCTCCACAGAGGGACTGGTAAAGCATGAGAAAAGGAAGGCTGTGCAATCTTCATTCATACGTCCTTTCCTAATTTGTCTGTACTTTTGAGTCTAGGCCTATGTTCAGCAGGATGTCAGACTTGATGGCCTCCAAAGACTACCTTTGGCCTTAATTTTTGGTGATACTGTGGTTTGTTGCTGTTTTTTTTTTTCCTATCTCTGGGACACATTCTGGTTTTAAATCCAAAATTTTTGATTTACCAGAAGTCATTGGATTTGGTATAAGATTTCTGAATCATTTTTGATGGGTAGTGATATACAGGAGATCCTCCTGTGATTAGTGTCTTCCAGCCCAATTTCTAAAATGATGTGAAAGGGAATGATTATATGAGACATACCAGTGACTAGCACTGTGGTGAAAATAAAACAAACAAACAAAAAAACCCAACAACTAAACACACACAGAAAACTAAACCATAAAAATCATGAGTTGGTTGTTCACTTGTAATAGAATATAAAGATTAAAAACCAGGAGAAACCACGACTTCTAATATATTCACTATATAAATTTTTTGGTACTTGAGCTAAATAGCTTGAGAAACTACATACCTAACAAAAAATGTCTGAAATTAGTTGAAATTAACTCAAATATTCACTTCCAGATAGAAAGTCATATGAAAAGACAGTAATGAACAAACTGGCTCTCCTTACAATATTTGTGTGTAAACAGTGCATTCTCTTCAGAGGAACAGCTGCTAGTTGATTACAGGTTGTGAATTCTTTATATTCATAACAAAATAATCCATGAGGACATTCAAGGAAAGATTTCATAACAATGGACAAACAATCATATTCTTACATGGTTTGAATCAGTCTTTTTGCTTTTTCTTCTAGGATGACATACCATTGTATTTCATCATTAAGTCTAGTGAAGGAAATACGCAGCTTCCATTTGAATATCACATTATATTTGCATTTGTCTTTTAAATTCTGTACCAAATAAAATTTATTTCTGCCATTTAAGCCAGTTCTAGAGGTCTGAAGCATTATGTTGAAGATCTGGATTTGTTTCCTGTTGCTGTTATCTCATTTTCCAAGTCTTTGCAAGTACAGCAATAATAACAACAAAAAAAAAATGTAGCCTGAAGCTATTCCACAACAAACTGTGATCTTGTCAGATCTTATCAACTCAGAAAAGTTGGTTCTGGTCAGTAGCTGTGAAGATTTCAGTAGGAAAAAAATGAGTTTAAAGGATGCCTCTATCTTTTGAATTTGCTCGTATTGCTATAGAAAACAGTTTCAACCTTGACTCCATATTTTCCTGCTATTTTTTTTTCCCAATTCCAATAGTTTCAGTTTATGTTCCCGCATTCCCTGAGTTTCTGACTAACTTCTAGATTTCCTTATTGGTATGAACGCAGAAAGAAGGACATCATAATCTGCTTGTTTGGAATACATAGAGAACGTTAGCTTTGGATGGCTCTATGGCTCTATGCTTTTACTGTGCAGATAGTTTAGCAGATAGTCTTTTTTTTTATATATATATTATTTTGTACATGTTTGAGAATAACTTTTGGGTAAGAATGAAGGAATTGAAAGTAAAAAGAAGAGTGAAGACCATGTAGAGAAGAAATAGGGACACATTGTCTGCAATTTTATGAAGACAGGAGTTAACAATTTTTTGTGTATCCTTGTTTGCATTACATACATGGTTCGTTGCATAACAAAGGACCTAGTAAAATAGGGCATGCTGAAGTGAAAGAATGAAGGAACTTTATATATTGTTGATAATATAAGAGGGAAGAAAACATGCAGTGGACAAAAAGAAAAAGAATTAAAAAATGAAAGAAGGAAAAGAATAACTTCAAAGAAGATGCAGTAAAAAAAAAAAAAAGTCCAACACAAAAAGATAAAGAAAGAAATATGTAGAAAAAAAAGAAACACAACTGAATCTTGTATTAGAACGCCAATGAATGTAATGTTAGTTTAGAGGCTTAGCTCATATGTAATCACCTACAAATTGGCATTTAACTTTAAGCATCTTAACATCAAACCGAATCCCAGCTGAAGTGCTTAATAGCATCAATAATATGCATTTATTTTCTGTAGCTAGTGTCTACACATCCTTATGGTTTATCTGCTTACAAATATCTCATTACCTCTGATATTCCTCATGGCTCTCGTTTATTTCTTAAACAAACAAACAAACAAACAAACAAAAAAAAAAAAAAAAAAAAAAAAAAACACTCACCAGGATCAGATTGAAAGTACATCTATTCTACTTCCTGCTGTTGGTAGCGTCCTGAATCAGATAATTAGGAAACAATATAAAAGCTCCTTTTTTTTTGAATTCCAAAACAATATGCATATTATGCATAATAAAGGAATATTATTTTTTTTCTGTTCCCTCTTGAGGAGAGCTAGGGCAGCTTATTTTATGTGGCAGATGACTACTTCACTGTGTAGTTCAGAAGAAAAAGTCTGTCTTCTTGGCACCCCTCTTTACTCATTTCCATCATTCTGGGGCAATGTGTATGAGGGACAGAAACAATATCTGTGATATTGCTAGTTCTCTTCAATAGCAATGTCTGCAGTTTGTCTGGACCATGCTGTACAGAAGATGTTCAAAATTCATCTGCGCATGAATGAGAAATAATACACTCAGAATGTAGATAAGTCAAAAGAACACGTTCAGTTTATGTTAACTTTAGTAACTTAACTCTGAAAAAGATTCCTGTTCAGATTCATTCTAGCAAAGAATGAGAGTAAAGGCAAAAGGAGAGAAAGAGGAAGACAGCGTCATATAAGTGTTTTAAAAACCTGGGAGACCTCCAGTGAGTACAGAAAATATATTATTTAAGTAAAGGCACGTGATGTCTGTAAGCAAATTTCAATGAAAACAAATTAATTTTTAGATGAATCTACAGTACCAAAAGAGGTCTATAAATCCTGGAAAAAACAAGTATTAGAACATATTGAAAAAATCTACATCCCTTTGTCCAGGACTTTCAAGAAACTATGTTGAGAGGGCTACTGAACCTTTGAGACTGGCTCCACAAAATGAGGACACAGCATACCATAGAATGCTCTTCTGAGACACATATCGCAGTTTCTTTTTACAGTACAATACTGATCTTTTTAGACACATTTGTTGATCATGTTCATTGATTTTTGTTGAGGTTTCTATCGAATAGCCTCTTGGTAAGTTTATAAGGATATGTATGACATATACTGTTGTTATTATTTCATGACCTGGAAGACCTTTCTCATATCTAGAAAGTAATCTTGAACAATCTGTGCTCAGTCTACACTGTGAGGCACATAAGCCCTTAAAAATATTTCAGGGGTAGCATATCTAATTGGATGCTGCTGCTCAACTCTTTGAGACTTTTTCATTGTTTTGGGTATTTGGCACACATATATCACATCGTAATAGCTGCCTGAAACAGCTTTCTTCTGTGAAAGAAAAATATATGATTTCTTTAAGAGTTTATCTCTGTGATTATGTCTTTAGTACAGACATCATGAGGAATGAGAAGAAGGAATATCTCTTATTGTGTCAAAATTTAAGTTCCTTTATTGCAACAACCTTCAAGTGTTATAGTATTGATTATTTAAATATCTGTTGCTGCTCTGAGAATTTTCATGCTGACTGACAGATCCCATTACTTTATCTGCTGAGGAATTCAGATTTGCTAAAGTTATGAAAAACAGCACTATGTATGAATCATCAATCTTACTTCGTTGTTAGTGCTGAGATGTTATGGAGACAGCTGGCATTTCTTTGACATGTTGTACGATGTCCCCCAAATCTCTCATCTTTCCAGAGTTGACAGAAAGAAAATTAATCACGTAGACAGTGATTTGTCATTTTGAGGATTATCCAGGCAGCCCAGTAATACTGAGAGTATTAAATGTGCTGTTCGCCGTAGTAATTTGTGCACAGATTCTGCAGTGACATAAGGACCAAAGTGGCATTTGGTGGGTTGCACTGTGAGGTTAATTGGTCTATTTAAGTAGTGGGCACTTACAACATCAGCACTGCACAGAGCATCCTGCTTGCCTTAAGATGGCAGTAGAGGACTTTGACTACAGGAGAAGCATTGCGGGCTGGAGTGAAGTCACACTGACAAAGTGAGAAAAGCCTGGGCATAAAAACTTCTGTAACACGGTACAAAATTAAATAGAGACGATTACATTTAAATCTTAATTTTGTGTTCCATTTATTAGTATCCTTGTATATTTTAGATGGGAAACGTTATTGTTATATAACCTATTTAACCAACCTATTAACTGACTTATTTAAAAGCTGGAAGACCTGATAGGGCAGTATGAATGACACTGCAGAATGGCGTTATAAATCACACCTTCAAAGGTTATCTTGTATTTCTTCTTCAGAATACCAGCTTCACTTTTTTTTTTTTTTTTTTTTTTTTTTTTTTTTTTTTTTTTTTTTTTTTTTTTTTTTTTTTTTTTTTTTTTTTTTTTTTTAATGAATAGTCAAGACATAGTGCTAATTTAATGTTTTGGACACTTGACTTTAAATTAGTATTGTGGAATTAGGATCCAATTAATGTAGAAAGATCTGTGTGTATTCAAAGACATTCATAAAAAATAAAGGGAGAGAACTAACTTTATTCTGCATTGTTCACTAAAAACCTGGTGATCTGTTTGTTAGGCAAACAGAGCCTGGCCATCAATCTAGTAGTAGATATGAATACGAAAAATACATATGGGGTCTCTAACACTAAGTAATCTTGAAATTTTATGAAGCCTATAATAAGGCATGTTCTTTTCTGTCCTGTGCTCTTCAGGGAGAACAAGTTTGTGGTCCCAGTCCCTATCCCTCCATCACAGTTCCAACAGGTGGTGTAGCACATAAGAAAAATGGCTGCACTTCTCTTTGTTTCCAGGAGCAATTGGTGATTTAAGACAAAGTCAGTGACTGTTCCTTGAGGAACAGAGAACGATCCCCTACTCTAATTGGTTCAGTAAGCCACAATATATCCCAGTGTGAAATTTTAAAACATGAACTATAGCTGGCATTTTCCATCTGTAAAACTGGAAATTTGTTGAGTCTGTATCTGTCATTTATCATTAAAATAAAAAGCTCCACAAGTTTCTTCAGATCTAACTATTTAAGAATAGATAGAAAATCAGATATAAAACCTGTTGTTCGTTTTAATCTGAAACACTTTTGGAGGTGGGTGAAAACACCTATTATCCCTTTTAAATTACCTACTCCGTAATTTAATCTGTGACATTAATTTCATTTGTGTCAAGTCTGAATAATGAAATGCTAGACTTTTACTCTGGTATTTTCATGCCGAATTTGTATGCTAAGAATTCAATCTGCCATTCTTAGATACTGAAGTAGGAAGAGGCCTAAGAAGAGTATGTTATAGATTCAAACATACAGAAAAAAAAAAAAAAAAGTAATCATTAAACATGACAAAAACGTGAACCAGAGCATTGTTCTTGTGTGCTAATCAGCTGACAAAGGCAAAAGAATGAGTTTGGAGAAAAAAAAAGTAATTTACAGCTCTGTTTCTCTATAGAGCTGCAAAGGCTGTGTCCTGGCAGATGTGAATTTCTCATTGCTGTCTTCTCTTTCATGCTATTCTCTCAAAATTTTGGAATCAAAAATAACTCTTCAGAAAACAGCTTATTGCTATTTTTTTCCCCTTAGGTTCCTATCAAAGGAATGTGTTTGTATGCCCTAGTGCATGTACACATTTTCCTGAAAATACAGTGTATTCTTAGTTTGAATTAACAGCTGTCTCAGCCTCTCAGACATTGAGTGCTGAGTGCTTGCATCCTGTCCTGACTAGTAGCTATGAAGATAGGGATGTGGAGAAAAAGCTACAGATATCATGGTTTATGCTAAAGCTAAAGTTATATTTAGCAGATCTGCTGTCCAGGATGGGATGGTAGCACAAATGTTCATTTTTCTGTTCCTGTTTTTGGCATCCATAAAGCCAAAGGAAGTAACAGAGGTGCTCAGTGCGCTTTCTTCTGGAGGCCTTTTACTTTGTAGAAGTAACAAACCATTAAGCATCAGTGAATCTGCAGGTGATTGTTGCTATTTAGGCAGACAGGCTGAAAGATAGCTTAGCTAAACTTCCATTAGTTTGTTGAAAGTGAATGGCTCTGAAAAGGAAAATCAAAAGATTATTCACAAAAACTCGGTGCTGAAAGAGTTTTAATCGGATGTGGGAGCTATTAAACTCCACTGAGTAAGAGAAGCCTAGACCCTTACATACTAAAGAAGCTAGTGTTACACAGTGTAAATGGAAAATGGTCTTGTAAGTCTACCTCCTTCTTTTCTTAAAAACTCCAAATACAGAACAAGTCAAGTGAAAACTTTTTTGTAGAAAAATAAATATTTTTAATTTTTTTTTTCCTTGTTTTCACTTTGAACAACATCCTTTTTTGGATTTGTATTATTTTAGTATCCCAGAGACATTTTATTTATTTATTTATTTACTTGCATCTTGCTTTTGATGAAACTGTAAAGGCAATATCCTCACTAGTTATTTTTTAGAAATAGACTGCCTTTCCTACAGCCAAAATGTATTCAGTATTTTTGGAACTAGAGATAGTCACTGACATCATACATATAAATCAGCAAAGCAAAGCCATTTCAGTAGGGCCATGATGATTTACAAGATTTTCATGATATGTGATATTCCTTTGTGTGCAACTGCCAGTGGTTCTTAACTTACAGCAAATATGTCAAGCTACTAGCATGCATCAGCATTTACTACAGAATAGAATAGTTCAGTTGGAAGAGACCTTCAGATATAATTTAGTCCAATGCAAGAGATAGTTTGAAACACAGAGGTAGCTTGGGAAATTGAACATAATATAAATATGAGACAGTTCTATTTTGGGGTAAGTTTAACAGTTTTGTCTTATGTTGCACTATCAAAATAATATTAGGTATATTGTTATATGAGATTTTAAAATCTATCTTTATTTATTTATATTCTTTTAATAATTCTGAGGGTTTAAGTGTGTTTGATAGCTCTAAGCCTTGTTATCTGCTGAGTTACTCCCTGCTTGTGTTTCTAAAATTCAGAATAGTAAGGTGCATTCTGTTAAATGGATGCTTTATTTATATTGATGAAATGATTATATGCCATGGTCTGTATTAAAATGTGGAGCAAATTATGCCCCATCAAACTTTCAAAAATGCATTAAATATTGGGAAATAAATATGTGGTATGTGTGGAAATTGCACTTACATTTAATGTGACTATTGTATAATAATTCAGTTTGATAATTGAATATGATTTTTTAAGGGGTTGGTTTAAATGAACTAAAGAAATATTACTCAGAATAAATGCTAAAGCATGAATAGAAGTGTAGGTACTGTGAGTCATTCTGCTGTTTTGGTATCTCAGTGCCATGCGTAAATTACAAGCAAGCTCAAGGGCAAGATACCAGACCAAAGACTGAATACAGTTTATGTGGGTTAAGCAACACACCTTATATTCAGAACTCAGAATTTATTGTTAGATGAATTGAAAAGTATAATCAATTTAATCAAGAAGATATTATTAATTCAGTCACAATGAATGATTATTATAGCTTGAAATGATAGATTTAAAGCCGATAAAGGCAAACGCTCTAGTATCTACGTTCTTCCCTGGTACTAGGCAAGCTACAATTTGCCCAGGGTGATAAGATCAAAGGCATTAGGTTTCCTTTGGAACAAGGTATGCACCTATCGTGAATTATCAACATCCTGAATCATTTGGCATGTATGCTAACAGTCTCCTTATTTAATCTTTCTTCACTGATTCCCAATCCCTTGCTCTATCTGAGTCTATGAATGAATGTTTTATGTGTGTTGCATATATATACATTGTTTCCTCTGCTTTCCTGAAAAACAGTTTTTCCTAGTTCACAAAGCTGCATTCCTTTAGTGAAATATAACTGAACATTTGTGACATATGTTTGTAGCCCTGAGGTGACCAGTATCATGTGTTTTTATTTTCAAGTCCTACGTCATGATCTTCACTCATACTGTTCGAGTCTCTGAGACAAGGCCTTGATTATGAACAGTCTTTTTGCTCTGGTTTCCTGATAATAACTAGCATTTTCCCAGCACAGATGAATCATAGAAAAGATCTTTCTGGAGTGATATTGAATACTTCAATCTACAAATAATAATAATAATAATAATCCATTTGAGAATATTATCTATCCATCTATGCATAGATACATATAGATACAGAAATTAATTACTACTTGTTATTAATATCTAGCAGTCACAGTGACATCAATAGCATGTTGCCAAAATTCCTTTACGTCAGCTTAGTGCTTATTTGTTAACTGTTTCTTTTTGTAAGAAATCTGCTACTCTGCTGTGGTTTAACGTCACAAATGCCTAAAAGTGTATCCTCATCAGGAACATCACTGTTGTCTTTTCGTTTACCCATACATTCACCCATAAATTCCTGTGCAGGCAATAGATCTTTGCATATGTGCATGTGGCAGTATACCCTTTCAAAAAATTCTTCCATGAAATGACAGTGAAGAACTGGAGGTAATAATCTTTGGGAAAAAAGTACAAAGGTTCTGTTGGTTTGCCAGATTTGTGGAGTAAAGTCACAGTCAATGAAATTTGAAGGCAGAGATGGATATCACTGCTCTTTCCCAAAAGCTCTCCTGCAGGCAGCAAGTATGATGTCACTGTGTGCCACAACCCTGCCTTTGTGAATGATTCTTCGCTGTTGAAAACATTTGTCATTGCTACACACACAGAGTAAGCAACACATCCTCTCTTGATGTCAAAAGTCAGTGAATCTACTGTTTTCATTCTACTTATCTACTTTGCTACATCATAGGTTTTTACACTAGCAGCAAGGCAAGATCACTGAAAATTCACAATCACTGATGACCCAATGAAATCAAATCTATACCATGTGTGTAGTTTGGGGAACATTAAATGAGTAATGGGATGAAGTCTAACAAGAGTAAGGTCCTGCACTTTGGTAAAAGCAGCCCTATGCAATGCTACAGGCTTGGGGCAAAGTGGCTGGAAGACCGTACAGAAGTAAAGGACCTTTGGGTGTTTTCATTGATACTCAGCTGAACATGAACCACCAGTGTGTCCAGGTGGCCTAGAAGGCCAATGGCATCCTGCCTTGCATCAGAAATAATGTAGTCATCAGGAGCAGGGAGGTGATCATTCCCCTGTACTCAGCTCTGGTGAGGCTGCATCTTGAGTACTGTGTCCGGTTCCTGTGAGCTGATGAACTGGGGCACAACTCTTATGAGGAGCAGCTGAGGGAGCTGGGATTGTTTCATCTGGAGGAGTCCCGGGGGAGACTTTATTGCCCTCTACAGCTACTTGAAAGGAGGTTGTGGCAAGGTGGGTGTTGGCCTCTTTTCCCAGGTAACAGCAATAGGATAAGAGGGAATGGCCTCAAGTTACACCAGAGGAGATTCAGGTCGGATATTAGGAAAAACTTCTCCAAAGGAGTGGTCAGGCACTGAAATGGTCTGCCCAGGGATGTGGTTGAATCACTGTCCCTGGAGGTATTCAAGATACTTTTAGATGTGGTACTAAGAAAAATGGTTTAGTGGGCAACATTTGTGGCAGGTGGATGGTTGGACTAGATGATCTTAGAGGTCTTTTCCAATCTTGGTGATTATATTATTCTATGATTACCGAGTGGGTTTGTTCCTCAACTAGAGAACCAGGTAAATTAAATCTTTTGAGTCTGCATCTCCTAATCAGGAACATCCAGACTATGGGCAGACAAATATAACATCAGAAGTGATAAAATTATCGCAAATGAAGCAAGAAATTTGCTGTGATTTGGAGAATCAACAAAATTTTACCAACAATCTCATTGAATCTTCATTTCAGTTTGGAATAAAATACCAATTTGTAGCATGTTTTATAATGGAAGACATAGCTGAAATTCAGACAACAAAAGATGGTAATATAAATCAGAACTCATGGTGACCTCAGTGAGGGCTTCAGAAAAAAAGGATTAAATACCATAATGATATAAAAATAGAGCAGTCAGAAATGAGAGTTTACTGTAAAGAACTGAGAGCTGAAAACCCATACAGTTTACTGCCAGACTCTACTTGGGGTGCTATTGTACCTGTTGTCTGGCATTGTTCAAAGAGTTTCCATTCTTTGCTGTTTTATACATCTCTCTTAGAAAAAATGTCCCCACTTCTCCCTGATAGAGGGATATTTCATGACATATTTCATGTGCAAATAGTGTTAAAAATAATTACTATTGTCTAGTATGCATTATAAAAATTTTTCAATCTTATGAATATGTAAAAATGTAATAGTACATTCAATATATTATCTTAAAAGGTAACTTATTGACAGTAATCACTTTTTAAATACCAAATAACCATCCTGAAGACTTTTTTTTGTGAAAATCATAGCAAGAATAAAATATTCTGCACAATCTTTCTTTGAGAGTATAAGTGAAAAACAATTATCTGAAGATGGTAAATTTCCTTTCCCTTCCTTTCCCTCCGCTTCCCTCTCCTCCCCTTCCCTTCTTTCTCAGTAGTAAGAATCTGAAAAAAAATAAAATAATTTTTACAGACAAGACTAAGTATGGCAAGTGTTTTATATAATGATGATATTTTATAACTGAAAATAGGAGCTATGATTATTGAAAATAGGAGCTTATGAAGACAACTTCAAAGAACCTTTCAATCCACTTGTGCTAATAGAATCTGCTAAAACTATTAATAATGCATATAGCACTTTACTATGTTGTCATTTTTCTTTCCTAGTTAATGGATACTGCTTTCACTTTTGTGTTCAATTACTCTGATTAATTAAGCTTTTTTGTCCTCTATTTCTATTATCAGACTAAGCATAATAGATGTTTCACTTTGAGGTAATTAAGCATCCTTTAAAAAGGAAAACTATGAATTTTGTTTGCATTTCAAGTTTGGTGTTATAAATATACCTCTACTCCTTCTGATAATATTTTTTTCCCCTGCAGATAAACCCAAGAGGGAGAAAAAGTAATGCAGACATTTCAAAATTTACCTCTTCATTTTTCTCTGCATGCTATCTAGAAAAGAGATGAATTCAAGCTTAAGAGAAGGGATGCAGGCATTGGATATGAATGGGAGTCACAGACTCAACAGTCCTGTCTTATTTTTTCTTCCAGTGGTTTAAAAGGCCAAAATATGCACTGTCTTCCTATGCTCCCTTTATAAATGGTTTCCTATTTGAAAGTTTAGTTATCCAGAACTTTACTTAATTGAGTGATGCTTAGCATCAGTGATGCTCAGCTAGAGAAGCATCTACCCAGCAGACTCTAGCTGCTCAGATCTCTAGCTTACCAGGCTAGCTAAGATTCAGCACACAGCTAACATGGTCTTATTTAGCTCTTTGGCTCATATTGCATAGACAGACGGTGTTCAATTTTGTTGCCTAAATACAAGCATTTAGCATCATTTGACATACCTTAAAGTATTCTGCTAGCAGCCCTGCTGCTGCTTTAGAAGGGCTTGGATCTTTATTTATAGGTCATTTATAATACATACTGACATTGTGAGAATCTGTCAGACACCTTAAGATGCCTGAACTGGCAGTGGTCTACTGTATTTAGGCAACTGGATTTCTCCTGTAGCGGCTGGTCAGATGAGCAGCTATATAGTTCATATTTGTATTAGTCAGGTGTCCAGGATCTCAAAGTAATTGTGTCCACTAAAGGCACAGTCATCTTCTCATTATCAGGCTTGAGTAACTTGTAGTGACTCTTAGAATATAATGATTCAGTAGAACATAAAATGTAAGAAGAAAATAAGCTACTAATCTACTGTCTGTAAGCCACAGTTATTTTAAACAAAATTTGAGGAACAGAACAAAGGTAGAATAAACGGAGATAAGTTTTACAATGAAAGAAAGAAGTGAAACAGTAAAAGGACAAAAGTCCTCCTTTTGTTAGAAGGACAAAAATCAAATGCCCATCACAGCCAGACTGCTTATATTTAAGCATGTTACAATATAGGCAGCGAAGCACTGAAACAGGTTGTCCAGGGAGGTGGTGGATGCCTGTCCTTGGAAACATTCAAGGTCAGGCTGGATCAGGCTCTAAGCAACCCGATCTCACTGTTTATTGCAGGGGAGTTGGATTAGATGGCCTTTAAGGATCCCTTCCAACTCAAACAATTCTATGATTCTATAGTTACTTTGCATAGGTATATAATAGTCAAGTGGGATTGGTGTATACTATATCTATTAACATTCCATAATTAAAGCATGTCAAAGGATGTATATTTTAATGGAGAATAACATGTTGATAAGTAACGTCAAATGTCTATGAATTACTTAAACTTGAGATGCAAAATTGAGTTTTTTTTAATTAGGATTTAACTGAAATATTTATTTTAATGTAATTTTAAAATTACATTTTTACTATGTGGTGAGTTGACTCCAGCCTAGTTTCTCACTTCGTCTCCTGGAGGGGGTGTAGAAAGAATTGGAAGAGCAGAAGCAAGAAAAATTCATGGGTCAAGATAAAGACAGTTTAAGACGTGAAGATAAAATCAATCAATGAAGCAATGAACCACTACCACCACAGCAAAACTACAATAAAAGCAAGCAAAAGCAAACTATACCCAAGTGACAGAAATTACACACCACCTCCCATGAGTAGATCAGTGGAATAACTCACTATCCATGCTATTTTATTGTTAAACAGAATAGAACATGAATTTATTATTCCATTTTATTTCTTTTTTCACTGCTAAAGTTACAGGAGGGGAAGAATCTAATTCTGAAAAAAAAAAAAATATTTTTTAGTTTCTTAATTCCACAAAAATACAGTATGAACTTCCACAGGTTAATCAGTTCTGCCTTACAGTGAGTGATTCTGTTCAAGAATATTCCACTGCATGATATTAATTGCATGTCAGGTGAAAAATCACGCAGTGTATTCTGAAAGGTGATTGGCTAGAGTTCTAAATTCAGGTCTATCCATCAGTGACTTTTTTGAATTAAATTATTTTAGACTATAGTAAAAACCAACATGGATGAAATGAAACTACAGTTTTAAAAATTGTGGCTTTAAGGAAGACAGATAGCTGGGCAGACTTGTGGACGTTGCTGTAGAAATACCTTTGTCTTTTGATATCTAAGTCTTATAATTTAAAATCACTATTCCCTTGAAAGTTGACAGTTGGATCAATGGATACTCTGAAACAGCTGTGAATCATTATGAATTAGGTCCCATTTTTTCCTTTATTTCTGATTAATAAAGAAATCCAAATGCACAGGTTAGGAACAAATAAGGCAATCTTTGTATTGCTATAAACAGACTGTGACCTAAAACATTTGTTCAGCACTCTTTTCTGTTAACAACATCAGATTCAGATCATTGGCTCATATTACCTAGAAAAAGAAAGGAAATTTGTTGAATTAATTAGGAAATCTACAAGGCAGGTAATTCACATTCAAAACTCCATATAATATACACTACATTTTATAATAGGACCTGAATTGCATAGAGATGGTATACAGATATAACTTTTATTTATACAATGGAAGTAAAAAACAAATCCAGCTGGAAAACAGAAATCTAATTTATCAAATCAAAGACTCTTCACCAACAAAATTTCATTTGTCAGGGGCTAAAATGCATGCAACTTACATAAATCACATTCAGGTGGTTTTTTTTTTTTCACATGGAAATAGGAAAGCTTACAAAAAATTCTTAACTGTGCTAGGAATTAAGTAGATGTGAAATTACTATACTTTATTTTTCAGATTTAATTTATTGTAGAGGAATTATGGCAGGGGATGTACTGAAATTCATGATTGTAAAACACTGATCACAGGCACTTAAGTTCAGTCTTGTAAAATGAAAAGCTTCTAATTTGAAAGGAACTTCATATGTCCATTCTCATATTTCTGTATAATATGACATAAATAGTGACTGTAACATCTAATAGTTTTACTACTTCTTCATGCTAAAAAAAAAGAAAAAAGTGAAATCAATCGTGAACCTAACCATCTTTCAGTAGTTCTAGATGTATAAAATAACTCACTCATCTTAAAGGCAGCTTTTTTCACTGACATAATGGAATGCTAGATCAAGTTCCAAGAATGAACTGTGCTAAATTGAATTCAAGAACTCAGTGTGAATCACACTGTTTCAAAATATGCTGTAAGTATTCAATGCGATTGTGTACTGAGTAAAAAAACATAGCACTGCATTAAAACATATTTTCATCCATTATGGAAAGTTTTCTGTTAGTACAGAAAAGTAATTACTTTCAATTATTCTTCCTCAATGCTTCTGAATTACTTCTCTATTATGTATTACCTTCTGTAGTAGTTTTTGTCCTCTCCAAATTCTGCAAGTCTAAATTTGTAAAGAAAGAAGAAGAAATGTGTAGTGATACAATACTTGTAGATGTCTTAAGATAGCACTGCTTTTCTCAGCAATGTATTTCTGATTTGTTATTTCATTAATAACAAATTATAATATTATACATTAATACTATCGGTCATATCTGCAGAAATTTTATAGAATAAGAATACTGAAAACTGTGCTCACTCTTATTTATTCATTAGGAATGTAGAAAACCACTTCTGTATAGAAAACATTCTTAAAAGAAAGCCATGAACATAAGTAAAAACTTAAACTGTAGTATTTAAGAGATCACAGAATCACAGAAATGTAGGGGCTGGAAGGGACCTCCAGAGATCATCAAGTCCAGTCCTCCTGCAGTGCAGGTCCCCTACAGCAGGCTGCAGATGTAGGTCTCCAGGTGGGCCTTGAATATCTCCAGAGAAGAAGAATCCACAACCTCCCTGAGCAGCCTGTTCCAGTGCTCCATCACCCTTACTGCGAAGAATTTCCTTTGCATATTGGTGTGGAACTTCCTGTGCTCCAGTTTATGGCTGTTTCCCCTTGTCCTGTCCCCACAGACAACTGAAAGAGGTTGGCAATGTCTCCTTGACTTCCACACTTAAGATATTTATAAACATTAATCAGATCCTCTCTGAGTCTTCTTTTCTCAAGGCTGAACAGACCCAAGTCACTCAGCCTTTCCTCATAGGTCTTTGTGGCCCTCCACTGGACTCTCCAGGAAATCCCTGTCTTTTTTGTACTCGGGAGCCCAGAGCTGGATACAGTACTCCAGGTGAGGCCTGACCAGGGCAAAGTAGAGTGGAAGGGTCACCTCCCTTGCCCTGCTGGCCGCAATCCTTCTAATGCACCCCAGGATCCCATTGGCCTTCTTGGCCACCAGGGCACACTGCTGGATATACATAGTTCTGAAGTATACAGTAATTTTACTAATGCCTCCAGGGAAAGGACTGATTGTGAGCTTTCTATCCTTAAAAATTTGGCAGAATTATATCGTTGTCTTGTGATTCCTTTTCACTACTTATTATTCCTGACTTGTAGGATTAGATGGATGGATATATTCCTGGTAATGTTAATACAAATGCTTGTGAAACAATCCTCTTTTATCTGGTATTTTTACAGAACCTTAATGCCATACACAATAGATCTGTCCATACAAATAAATAAAATTAGGGTGCTCTTTCCCTCTGTGCTTGACAGAAAGGTGCAGCTGACAAAACTGTAAGCTTTTCATCTCATTCATCCCTTGTTTAGTGTAATAATATATGCAGGTCACTCCGAAAGTTTTGCCTCCTATTTAATTCCATGGAAACTATAACAGACACAAAGAGCACAATAACACTTTTTGATAGAGCATAGAGCAAATTCTCAGTTACAAAACACTATTTTTCAATATAGAAGTCATTAACTATGTACTTTCACCAGTGATGAACAAGAATCTGCATGCCATGCTTATAAAAATCTGCACCAGCAGAGGTGACCCACCGTTTCACAGCTGCTATGATTACATTATTGCAAGGAAAATGTTATCATCTTCATTGGCTGGAACAGATGAAAGTCAGAAGGCACAGGATCTGGACTGTATAAAGGCTATGGTAGGGCAGTCTTCAGACTGGTATGTGGACTAGCAGTGTCAGCTCCATTTAAAATAGAAAGTTTCTCCTGGTAGCTGTTAGATCTCCCTTGTTTCATTTTAATCTTAGTGCCTGGACTTGAGTATATACTTTCGTTTTGTATGGATTTGATCATATCCATTTTTACCCTAAGAAAATATTTTGAAAAGTGAATCATCAGAGCAAACTAGCATGTATGTTTTTTTTTTTCTGCATTTTCTTTGATATTTCTTACTGTTGCATATCTTAAAGTAAATGACATTAATCTGATTTAGTTATTCATGGAAAATTGATGCTGATCATTATTTCTCCACATTTTCATAAGGTCTTAACCTCAAAAATAATTTGATTAAAGTAGCAAATTGAAACAGAACTGACTGGACAATAGTTTTTCATTTATTCCTTTAACTAAAAAACGTGCCCTTACCTAATATTTTGTAATTCCACACGTCCTTCTGTTTGTGCATTGCGGGGCAAATTCAATTTATCTAAAATATCTTAAAAGTGTCTAGAAAGTCTGCTAGAACCTTCCAAACATCCTTTGATCAGTTTATTTCTCTTTTTAAAATATATTCTTACCCACCAATTTCTAATCATCTCCAAATTTCGTGTACTTACATCAGTTTACCAATGTATGTTTTACATCACTGAATAAGTCACATTTGTTATTTGAGGGTCACATTCTGTCTCAATAATGCAAGAAAGAGTAAGTTTTCCTGGTGAGTTCAGAGAGGACAACGTTTGACTTTCTCAGATTTCAAAGTTATTAAAAAAGTGTATATGTATATATATATATTTTGTTTTTTGTTTAAAATATTTTCACTGTTTTTTGGGTTCTCTTTGTGAGAAAGTTCCCCATTTTATTTTTTCTCCTTGGCCATCAACTTACTGGTCTCAGACCATTCCAAGGTCACAGTAAAATTACCACTATTTGATGGTGAATTATCCTAAATGAAATCAATTGGTGACCTCAGTCTAATCCTTGCTGTGTGTGTCCTCATCACAATTTAGCAGAGTGCAAAGACACTAAATGGACCACTAGTCTGAACTTTTCAAGAGATGTTCCATCCAGGTCTGAGTTAAAATATAGCGTACAATAATACAACTATTTCCTTTATGTAGCAAATATTATTTTATCGTCATCAACGTGCAAAAAACATTTTATGGATTTTAATGGATGAAATAGTTTAAATAAATGATCCTTTCTGAGTTTTATATGTAGCTTTCATTTTTCTTATATTAATAAGAACTGTAGATGAAATATCAAGTGCAGCAAACACATCTTTCTGAGAGATAATGGATTACTTTTCATTAATAGATGACATAAGTGGTGATTTTCTTGCCATAGTTATACTGTCATCTTAAGACTATGGCACTTAGACTTTGCAAAGATTTGTGCCCTGGCTTTGATGTTTAATGAAAAAAGAAAAAAGAAAATTCAGAGTATTTACCAATTTATGAGACCCACAGAAAATATTAATCCCAGTAACTCTATTAGCAGTAGCACAGTGAAAAAACTTGGAACTCACAAAGATAGTCCTTTTAGCAATCTATGTATGATCAATGTGTTATATATTTCTTATAGCAGTTTTTCAATAGATCAATTTAACACTATTTGTGACAGTATTTTGTCAAAAATACATTAGTTATGTAAATGAACATTACCTAAAACAACAGCGACCTGTTTCTGAGTGAAGTACATTCCAATGTTTAATGAAACATCACCCTCCAACACTGACAACAAAAGCTATTATACTCCATTGTTTTCTTGATAAGAAGTTACTGACAATATTTTCATTTATTTTTCCCCTTCTTATACTGTCATTCAATACAGTCAAATAATTATATGTATGCACATGAATACATACGTAACCTTATGCATTTGATGCACATAATATGTAGCAAACAGAAAAAAACTTGTTTTTAAATAGTACACTGACTTTCTTTGATGATCGGACAACAATTAATATTATTCTACTGTCAATTTAATTGCTTATTTTATTTTAAATATCCTACTCTCAAATATATCAATTTTCCTATTTTCAAGAACATAAAAATGCATATTAGTTATTCTTAAATGCGTGTTAATGAATTTCACAGGAATGTTGGATGCAACTTGTTCAAACAAGCCAGAAAATTTGAAGCCAGAGCCAAGGCAAACACATGCCAAAATGTTAGTTGATCCATTGGAACTGATTATATGTATACAAAAGGGAGAACGTGTGAAGTGATATATAAGGTCACTGTAACAGCCAAAAGGTAATGCCAAAATATTCCTACTGGCTTGGCTTATTCACATGAATGGGCACAGAACTGACTTAGAGTCAAATACTCTGCATGAGCCAAACTTAACTTCCTTGGCCTGCCCAACTCCAAAGCACAGCTGTCATGGCAAAAAGAGCCCATCAGACATGGATTCATTTTGCTAGTTTTCATCTGCCATGACTTTGTGAGACGCAGCCACCAAGGGCAGAGTGTTTTGCTGCTGCTGCTGTTCAGAGAATAATCTGCACTACTGAAAAAACCTGTTGCACTCACAGTGCTTATTACAATGATGTGTCATCTTCTGAATAATAAATGTGCTCCTAATGAGTTCTATACACCTCTAACCAAGATTTTCGAAATGTGACTAGTGAATTTGATTGTTCTACATGCTGAGCCCCATCTGGAAGTGTCTGAGTAGCCTGATTTCCAACAACCACAGTCCTCTCTACAAAGGATCAATTAATCCCTGTCTTGAATGGAAACTTCCCAAACTGGGGTCATCAAAACCATTAGTAGCTTTTTTAACTAGCCTAATTTAATCAGTTTGAGCCAAGGAGAATAAAAACACATTGATAAAAATTATTCCAAAGTTATACTAATCATGTTCTGTTTAGCTGCAGTAGAAATATGGCCAGCGTGCCTTTGTCTGATATCCACATACTTTCCTCCTGTCTCGCTCCCACCTTCTAGCCACAAAACATAATCTAGAGTTAACTCCAATACAGGATTTTAATTGATTTCATAATCTTAAATTGTACTAACTGAGTTCAGCTCATACATATTTGTATCTGAATTAGATTGGGTAGAAGCCAGTAAATTCAGTGATAAGCCTTGGAATTTGATTTATTGCATGCATTTTTAGATATTCGTATGGTAAATATAAACAGAGTTTAAAATAAAATTACTGGCTTTAAGCATAGATAAAGACATTACCCTCAACTGGCACCTCTTCTTATTACAAAGAATAGTAAAAATGTTATGTAAAAATTTATGTTATGATCATACAAATAAAACAATTTCTCACCCAAATAAAGGTGAAGTACAAAAAAACTGATGGCTAGGAAGCATGTTAAGTTGATCTGGATTTTCTTAGTTTTGTACTCCTACACTAATTTCATGAAGGTTTCTATATTAGTGTCAGAGAATAATTTCTGGATGGAATTCAGTTGCCTTAACATATCACAGTTTTCCACTGAGCTTACATTTTTCCTTTTCTTAAAGGAAAACAT
Organism: Pavo muticus; assembly: GCA_016647715.1. NCBI lineage: Eukaryota > Metazoa > Chordata > Aves > Galliformes > Phasianidae > Pavo > Pavo muticus. Next base: position 352,077 of record JACDJE010000476.1, on the reverse strand, counting down.
GAAAGTTTATTATAGAATAAGACTTAATTCTAATGTCTTTTATTATTCTTTGCTTTATGTTTAATTGATTCATAAAATTCTTACTTATAAAAGACTCTAGAAACACTATCAAACACTACAATCAATTTTCAGATTCTTGTCTAAAATCAACACTTCAATACTGATTACACACTTCTTCATGATTTTTCTTGGATTCAAAATGTATACTCAGGTACATGGAAACTATTTCACGGGATTATGTGAAATTTTTTTACTTTACATGTTGTTGTAATATTTGTCAAATGGATTATCAGTGAAATTTTTGTAATTTACCTTGTAGTTGCTGCCTTATTTCAATACAAAATAGTACCAAATATGCATGTGCCAAAGTTAGAAATATACATTTTTTTTTTAAAACTTATATTTTCATGCACTCTGAATGCAGTTTTGGTTGTATCTGTGAAAATAATCTAATGGACAGAGGGCATCAATTCTGTAGTAACACACAATTATCCTAAATAATGTGGTATTTCAGTGATTTTAGATATCTATGTCCATAGGCCTTAAAAAAAGCCTTTGTTTTCTTAATTGAATCTGGAAATGTACAGATATTTCTTACTGACGTGTTGCTTTAGATCTTGAAAAACAATACTTTATTTGTTGGCATGATCAAAAGAGCTTTCTAAAGACAGTGAATACAACTGCATTTTTCTGCAGCATCTGCCTTGTCATTTTTCTGTTTTCTGTATTTCTCAGTAATAAAAACATTTAAAGATTTTCAGTGTCATACTGGCATTACCTTTATGATCTACTCTTTAGTTGTAGCCTTGTACCTACCTGTTCATAATGAGCAATTGAAAAATTTCTTCAGCATAAACTTTAGTAAATCTAACGGAAAATGTTGCTGTTGAAAAATTGGAAATTGTGAAAAAGTTAAAATATATCGACACTTATTCATGTCTGCACTTTTCCAATAATATTTCTGTGTATGAAACTGTGACCTCTGTTAAAGTCAGTTCCCAGAAAACTGCTAAATGGAATTGGCTTTATCTCTACACCTGAAAATCCATCCTTAAGTACAGCATTCAACATATTTGTAGTAGAATGGACTCTTATGCTAATCATAGAATGGAGGGGACTTTAAAGATAATCCAGTTTCAACACCCCTGTCATGGGCAGGGTTGCCATCCACCAGATCAGACTGCCCAGCCCCCCATCCAACCTGTCCTTCAAAGCATCAGAGATAGGGCATCCACAACCTCTCTGGGCCGCCTATTCTAGCACCTCACCACCTTCTGAGTAAAAAATTTCTCCCTAATATCTAACCTAGATCTCCTGTCTTTTAATTTAAGCCACCTCCTACCTGCCTTGTCCTGTCACTATCAGACCATCTAAGAATTCAGTCCCCCTCCTCCTTTTAAGCTCCTTTTAAGTACTAGAAAGTTGCTATGGCATCTTCCTGGAGGGGGGAGTAAGCAAACAACTGTGCAGTGCTGAGCTACCTGCCAGGCACAACACTCACATAACTTTGTCCACCAGTTCTTTACTTGATTGTTAATCATTCTCTTCCTTCTCAAGCAGTTCCTATTCTAAATGGTCAGACCACTGGCAAAGAGACTCATCCACACTTGAAGAGACAGATACTGTTTTTCCAAGCAGTTGTCAACCCTCAGAGATTTCTAGTATCATGTGAACAGCCATTTGTTGATCCTCTGGATCTTTTTAGTTCTTGCTGCTCACTGGAAGAATTCAAGACACATCATCTCATTTACCACGCCCTTTATCATCTCTCTCAGAGTCTTGAAGTCACATTTAAAGCTTTCGTCATCACCTCTAGTGAGAGTGCTGATGGATGTTCACATAGAAAAGCAGGAAAGGATAACAGAGAGCTAAATCCCTTAGTAACACATCTAAAATATCTTACATGCAAGCTCCTGAAAAGTAACAAATTCCCTTAGATGTCAGCTCAGGCCAGTTGATCAGATTCTTCTACCCTCTGCTGGAAGGTCTCCCACTGATATCACTGGCTTTTTCTTTCAATACTTTTGTGTTTCAAGCCCACCTAGAACAAAAGCCGTATCCAATAACATTCCTCTACAACCTGAAAAGCTTCACCCTCTTATTGAAATACCACATGAGCAAAAACTCCCCAAAATACAAAGACACTTAAGACCTGAAATTCCCACAGAGACTTCTTCCTAGCGCCAGCTAAAAAAAA
>JACDJE010000476.1:328287-349860 GCA_016647715.1 Pavo muticus | reverse complement strand
AAAAAAGGGTGTTTTACTGTCCCTAATCATCTGCCAGCTGGGACCACATCCTTAAGCACTTGATCAAGAACAGGTGGTAGCTTGTCAGAAACCACTTGAGCTTGTTGAGAAACTTGCCACAAGTAAAGGCTCTGATGGTCATTGTTACTAAGAGTAGTGATATCTTCAGGGTCCTCAAAGCATTTCTGGGAGTCTCTTAACAATCTCAGGTAGGGTCCCTAAAAGATTAGAAGTCTGAAAACAGAGCCCAGAAAACCCTGTGCAAATATTCGTAGCTTTTCTGAGTTGTAACTGTAATTTTGTGTGTGTGTGAAAGAAGTATGAAATACAGCAAAATGTAAATTACACTGAAAATAGATCAAGCTGATTTACCTTCTTGGCTCTGCAGTCATAGAGAAATGTTGCAGTTCTAGACAGACTTACAAAGAATTGGTATTCTGCTTGTTATTTAGAATATATTTTATTCTTACAACAGCATATTGTCAAAATACCTATTTCATATGAACATATTTCTATTTATTTTTTCAGTGGGATGAAAAAGTGAATCTAGATGTGTACTGTGAAGTAGCATATGTAGCATTTATGTAATTAGAAAAAGAAAAAATGTTTTGTCATTTTTTTTTAAATCATAATTAAATTTTCTAATGCACCAGTTAGAAATCAAGTACTTATCTTGGCTTGATGAAAATAAATTTATCAGTGCATTTCATTTCTTCATTAAGCTATATATCAAAACTACTGGGATATTTAACCTTGTTTTTGTAAAATGAATGTGTCAGTGTCTGGTTCAGTGGAAGTGCTTGCAATTGTTAGTGAGTTCTCAAGGTGTTTATCAGAGACTTTTGATGTAATTTTACTCTTACTGCATTTCATCTTTGGAAATAGGTGCTCGCACAAGTACATACTGCCAAAAAGCAATAGCGTGAATAAGGTATGTTTGTGAAGTGATATTTTTCTCTGGTGAGAATTTCTTAGAGAAATTTACTAAAGAGCCATGATAAAAATTTTGAGTTGAATATTTGATTGCAGTTCTATACGTTCAGTTTGAAAATTCACAGGTGATGTATCTATGTCAACTGAAAATGAAGTCACAAATATATCAACAAATTGATGATTTTTTTCTTCAATATTGAAACCTATTCTTAGATTAATTTATCAAACGGGAAAGCACTGCTGCATATTTTTTGCTGATCACAGGACTATGTTTAGCCTACATATCAAAATGCATAATGTTATTTGCCATAAATTGAGTCAGCACTGCACTGTGCCCTCCCCTTTTCTTCGTGTCAGCTCAGACAGTGCCAATCACACACTGATGTTGCTTGTTGCTCAGCAATGGGTGTGCACTCAGGGCCAGGCTGCTTAGCTGTCATCATGTCTAGTCACTTTGGAAGTTATCCAAAGCCCCCTTAAACAAGTGAAAAGAATTTCCAGTGTTTAAATGTTTTCTGTATGGGACAATTGGTCTTTCATTCAAAAAACAGTTAAGCAGACACACTCCTGTAAGCATTGGTATACTTAAGTTTAATAGCACTTCAGCGTCCAATGAAAATAAGGTATATTTCATTACTCTGTGATGTGTTCTTGAAAACTGAACGGTTGGCTTTTATATTTGCAAATGATTATATTTTTTTCAAGATAATGAAGAATAATAAATCTTCCTGAGGAAAAATATTAAGAAAAAGGCTTACTTCATTCAGTTAGAAAAAACGGCTAATTCCCAGGGGGTGTGAGAAGTAGGGTGAATAGCATAAGTTAAGTGCCTATATACTTATTCAGCATTTTGGAGCCACTAGAATTCACAAAATATAACTGCTATCTATCAGTCTCTTATTGCCACTATTTGGTATGTAATTAATTGCCTCAACAACTTGAAAACATAGGGAATCAAAATAAACACATTTGTCACTGCTGAAGGGTTCAATGACAATACATGATCCCACAATGAAGGAAGTACTGCTATTCATTCTTTCACTTGTTGAAATACTGGTGGTAGTACTGAGTTGTTCTTTTGTAGTAGGAATTGGGTAAAAGTATGGGAGCCTCCCAGCATACAAGACCACAAAGCAAGTGCATGCTAAAATGTGTATACTGGTATCTTTTTTGACACGTTAGAGTCTCTAGAACTTTCTGTGATTGAACAGATGTTAAATGAAGTTTAAAGCTCAGTTTGAAAGGCAGTTTCCCACAACACCAGTTATCAATTTCCTGTGTGTTTCTCATCTATCTGTCATTTCAGAGGCTCAGCACGTGACAGAGCAAACTCCTTCCTGACAGTGATCATTGCTGTTTTTATCAAATTCTATTGTGCTGTTTAGTCTTCTCAGCCATCAACATAGAAAAAGATTTGCTCAAGGGTTTCAGTGATACATTTAGAATCCTTTTGCATTGGACTGACAGATATTGTCTGAGTAAAGAATTACCCAGAATTTGAAGCAGTCAAATGACATCTATACAAACACTGAAAGGAAACTGTTCTTGATATTTCAAAGACATGCAGACTACCATAATTTTATTTACCTGAAAATTAAATCAATTATTCTGGAGATAAATATATACAGTAGGTATTTACATTTTGTTCTTTGAGTATACCTGTTCCTGAACTGAAGCACTCCTGAACTGAAGGGGATATTGTATTAATATTACAGTGAAACTTCAGCACCTCCTGAACAAACTCCTCTAATATGCAGAAGCTTGCCTCTGAACTATAATGTTGATTTTTCGTCTCTTGCAAATAAGGAAAGCTGTAAAACCTTCCAGGTCATTGCTACATATTGATCAGTCCCTTCACAGGAGTACATTGGAACAAATTCTATCTGTCCATGACAATTATGACCCACAGACAAACCTAATGTACCAGCCACTAAGGTATTCTGTGTGAACCCTGCATGTTCATTTTACAGCATTTCAGGAAGAATGTTTGAAGGCATAAAAAATATAATGTGTAAACCAAAGACAGTGAAGTGATGATGAGTATGATAGTGTCCTCGGTTACAAGTATTGTATCTGATGACAGCTAAATTCAATGGGCTGTAACTTCAGTATATAATCATTTCCTGCAGTTTTGTGTTAACCTCAAAAATAAGCTGTGAACTGTTAAATAGAATAGTTTACATTTCTTTTTTTTTCATTTTTAATTTTTTTTTTTCTAGCGGATGTTTTTGCTTGTCATTATTACTCCTTGCTATCAAACTTCTAGAAAGGCTGTAAATATTCAATTTCTTTCCTTTCATCTTTTCCTGATTTTAATAACTGATAGACTCAAGCAAGATGGATTATAAGCATATTGCAAACCTTTCATACTCGTCACCCATACACAGTGATGGTGGTTGCATTGATGCAAAGAGTGTATCAGATTATCAGGTGTTGAAAGCTCCCAAGCTTCCACTGATTTAATCAAAGTGATTATGTTTCTGATGTATGTTAATGATCCATAAATCTTCTTCCAGTGGCATCAGATCTACTTTTTGTCCTGAAAAATATGCATAGAATGAATCGTGCTTTTCAGAGAAATGTGGTTTCAACAGTTTCTGTATTAACTTCTCTTGCTGTTGTGGATTATATAATGATCATCAGCACTGAAAATAGGCAACATCTAGTAAGTAAAACCAAAACTAACATTTGTCATGTTTTTCATGATTTTATTTACTAAAAGAAAGCTTAGAATCGTCAGAACTTTAGAGTACAGCTCAATGACACAGAAGCCATTATATTTAAAAGGAGTTTCAAAGACGTTTAAATGCAGGAAACACGTATTACAATTGAACGAGTAGAGTCAACAGAAGTATGCTGGCACACATCTTCATAGAATCCTAGGAAGAGAATCATAGAATGGCTTGAGCTGGAAGAGAACTTAAAGATCATCTATTTCCTAACACCTTCCCTGGGCACCAAACACCTGACAACCACTAGATCAGGCTGCCCAGAGCCACAACTTCTCTGAGCAACTTGTTCCAGTGCCTCATCAACCTCTCAGTGAAAAATGTCCACCTGACAGCTAACCTCAATTGCCCCTCTTTTATTTTAAAGCCATTTACCCTTGACCTGTCACTATCAGACTTTGTGAAAAGCGGGTTGCCCTTTGAATGTAATCTCCCTTGAAGTATGGGAAGACCACTGTGAAGTTTCCCAGGAGTGTTTTCTTCTGAACAAGCCCAGCTCAATTTTTCTTCAGAGAACAGGTGCTCCATCTCTCCTTTACCTTTGAGGACCTCCTCTGGACTCACTCCAAGAGCTTCATGTCTTTCTTGTGCTGGGAGGCACTCCTCTTTTTATGCAGCTCAGGCCTTCCAGGCTGCAACCACACACTGTTGGCTTGTGTCAAGGACTTCATTCACCAGAACCCTCAAATACTTCTCCACAAGTCTATTCACAGTGAGTTCTTCTCCCAGACTGTACACATATATGGGATTCCTCTGATCTGGTGCCTCGTACTTGGCCTTGTTGAGCATAATTAGATTCATAAGGGCCAAATCTTTGAGCTTGTCCAGGTCTTGTCGGGTGGCATCCCTTTCTTCTATTGTATCAGCTGCATCATTCAGCTTAGTGTCATCAGCATACTTGCTGAGAGTGCACTCAATCCCACTATCTTGGTAATTGATAAAGATTTTGAAGTGCACTAGTCCCAAGAGAGTCCCTTGGGGGACACCATCCATGACTAGCCTCCACAGATCCATTGACCACAACCCTCTGGCTGTGACCATCTAACCAATTCCTACACCACCGAATAATCTTCCCTTCAAATCCATCTCTCTCCAATTTAGAGATGAAATGTGATGTGGGACTATGTTTTTCTTCCTTTGTCCACTGGTTCTGTCACTCCATCATAGAAGGCTACCTGATTTTTCAGGTGTGATCTGTCCTTGATGAAGCCGTGCTGGCTGTCTCAGATCACTTCCTCATCCCACAAGTGCTTTAATTTGTCTTCCAGGAGGATCTGTACTGTGATCTTCCTGGGCACAAAGGTGAGGCTTGCTGACCTGTAGTTCCTTGGGTTTTCATTTCTCAAAAATGATAGTGATGTTTCCCTTTTTCCAGTCACTATGGACTCCATCTGACAGCTGTGACTTTTCAAATATGATCTTTGAGTGTTTTGGCAACTGTACCTTTCAGTTCCTTCAGGACTCTGGGACATATGTCATTCAGATCCATAGATCTGTGCAGATCAGTCTAGTGAGGTGGTTTTGGACTTGCTCTTTGCTTGCAGTGGGAGGGATTTTTCTTCCCTGACCCTCGCCTAGAGTCCATTGACGTGAGAGGAGTGGGAAGCCTGAATGCCAATGAAAACTAAAGAAAAGAACCTTCTGAGTACCTCAGCCTTCTCCGTGTATGTTATTGTCATTTCTTTCTTCTCATTTATCAGAGGACTTACACTCTCCTAGTACTCCTTAAGGGTACAAATGTACCTGTAGAACCTGTTCTTGTTGTTTTTCACTTCCCTTGCTAAGTTCATTTCTATGTGCACCTTGGTGGTCTTGATCCCATGTCTACCTGTTTGGATGGCATCCCCATATTCTTCCCAGACCACCCATCCCTGCTTGCACTGCCTGTGCATTTCCTTCTTATCCCTCAGTTTGACCAGCAGGTCCTTGCTCAGCCGTGTTGATTTCCTTCCTCCTCTGCTTGATTTCTTGAGCTGGGTGATGGAGAGTCCTTGTCTCCCAGAAATGTGTCCTTAAAGAGCTGCTGCCTCTGTTCCTGTGTCCCTCAGGACTGTCTCCTATGGATCTCATCCATTAATTCCTTAAACATAGTGTCTATGAGTTGGAAAAGCTGTCTGGTGTACCATAGGGAGTAAGCTTTGTTCTGGATAACTCGTTAGAGCAGTCCTGCCACTCTTAACATGCAGATTTAAATAAATTAAAAATGGCAACTAATTTGGTACACAAAGATTAAGCCTCTTACACCAAATCACACGTGACATCCAAATTTGTCCGGATAAAGAAAAATGCAACACATGAATTATATTTTGTTTCCAGTTCTCTTACTCATCCCATTTGGGGAGGACTAAGTGAAGAGCTGCATGGTGCTTAGCTGTCTGCCAGGTTAAACCACAACAGTAAGAAAAAACTAGGTATATTTTTTCCCTGTTGTGGCTATATTCTATCCCTGTCAGGTAAGCTGATAAGCTTAACATTCAAAATTAGCATCTGTAAGTTGGAAAACATAGCACTTTCAAATGCTTTATTGTATTCAAAGAAATATTTTTTCTTATACTTTTAAATATTGTGAAAATGCTTTTGCTACTCATTTCTCTTTAAATAGAATAAGAGAACAAACTCTACTTGACTTTGATTTTTTTTTTTTGCCCCATGGGATAACTTTTCCATCATGGACTTATTCACAAATTCTTCTTTCCGTAACTTTAATAGATTTCCCTGGTTCAATCATTTCTAGGGGAAAAAAAAAAAAAAAAATCAGAAGAAAGAAGCAAAACTATAATTTCTAAGCAAAGCCATGATTTCTTCATTAGATGGAAAACATGAAGTGTCAGTAGAGGAGCTGCTTAAGCTCAGCAGAGACTCTCAAAAGAAGCTAGGAGTTTCAATCTCTCAGTTTTTTGCACATTTCACTATGGGCTTGTAGATGGTACCTCAGGGACTCTGATGCACAATGCAGGGTATTACTTTGACTTTTGTAGCCTCATGAAAGATTTATGTGAATGTTGGTACGTGCTCTACATTATATTCTATTGGTAAGGATATATGATTTCCACTTTCCTAGAGAGGTGAGAGTTAACGTGGAGACCATCAGTAGCCAATTTGTCACAGGATTTTATGAACTGGATAATGGTAGAAGTTGTTATCTCTCTACAGCCTAATTTAATCTCACACTATCTGTATTCTTCTAGAAGTGAGTTTTGGTGAGATATTGATAGGGATGAGATATCTTTTCCATTATTTGGATGATCTGAAGAAATGCACTAAAGAGGATCACGGTGTCAGATAAATTGTTTTGTGTATGAGAGACTATTTAAGTGATATCGTTTGGGGAAAGCAGGCAGGAGAGTAATAGAGAAAAGCAGGAGAAGGGAGTGTTTTATCTCTTTGTTTCAAATCAAGGCTTTATTTTTCTCAAATTCTTTAGAACTACTAGCAATTACAAATTACAGCAAGTTAGATGAGAAGAATCAGAGGAATCCTTAAGTTATCACAGTGGTAAACTTGTAGAAATCTGTGGGTTGAATAGCTTGTTCCATTTTTAATTTTAATTGTATTTTATGAAGTAAGAAGAATCATAGTTTGAACAGGAAGGGACCTGAAAAGGTCACCAACTCCAGCTCCTTTGCAATGATCAGAGACACCTACAGTTAGATGAAGTTGCTCAGAGCCCTGACCAGCCTTGGGGAAGATAAAGATCATAACTAAGAATATAATTATACCCCTCATTTTGTCATGGTTTTATTATGACATTGGTTATCAGTATTCCACATCATAACATCATGTAGTGCACTGGGAGTTAAAGTGTTCCGGGTACCTGTCCCAGAAAAGAAGAACTATGTTCCCCAGAAGCCTGTTCGCTGTGTTGTTATCATTTCTGCTCAGGGGGAACAGATTCAAGGCCTTGGTAGGTCATCTGACTGAGGCTCTTCTTCGTCAGTCTCTCTCCCTGCTGCTCGGCCAGATTGCGCATCTCACCTCAGCATTCTGGTGAGGCCTATCCAGCTTTCTCTCTCATTATATTTGATTTATTAGCTTCAATTCTAATTATATTGTATTATAGTGTGTTATCTTGCATTCCTATAATATATTTAGTAAATTAGTTTGTTTCTCCTCAGATCGTTGCCACTATATTTTTAATTATTTTGGGGTCCCCTGTTTCCCTTTTCCGGAGGCGCGGATTTTGTGAAATCCCTCCGCCCCGCTAGTCACGGAACCGGGCCGAACCAGCCCATAAACCGTTGACACATTTATATACTGAAAAGGTGCTATCAGGTCTCCCTGGAACCTTCTCTTTTTCAGGCTGAACAGCTCCAGCTCTCTGACTGTCTTTGTAGGGAGGTGTTCCATCCCTTAGATCATTTCTATGGTCCTCTCCTAGACAGACTCCAGCAGGTCCATGTCTCTCCTGTACTGAAGACTCCACATCTGGATGGAGTACTCTGGGTAAGATTTCACTAGTGCAGAGTAGAGGGGCAGGATCACCTTCCTTGCCCTGCAGGCCATGCTTTTTTTTTGATACAGCCCAGAATATGTTTGGCTTTCTGGGCTATGAGGGCACATTGCTGGCTCATGTCCAGATTCCATCCACCAGTAGCTGCAAGTCCTTTTTATTCTTCAGCTTGTACTAATAGTAAAGGTTGCCACGACACAGGTGCGTGACTTGTGCTTGGTTTTGTTGAACCTCCTGAGGTTCTCTTGGGTCTATTGCTTAAGCCTATCTGGGTCTCTCTGGATGCATCCCATCCCTCAGGTATTTTGACTGCACCCTACAGCTTGGTGTCATCTGCAAAGTTGCTGAGGTTGCACTTGATTCTTTGTCTTCAGGGAACTTTATTATATTTGTATCTCACAAACATTATCCTGGGGACAGGTAATTTCTAGTCCATTTTCTGATTTTACTTCACATGCCCCCTTTTTCTCTATTTCTACTGACCTCAAGCTGTTCATTTGTGTTTTAAACCCTCCTTTTTATTTATTTATTTATTTTATTTTATTTTATTTTATTTTATGGCATACATGTTACTTCTGACAGCTAATAATACAGTCTAGAATTCCCTCCCATTTGTAAGCACCACTTTCCACTTGGGTTTTTTGAAATCTGTGATAACTTTGTGCTGAGAGAAATACTATCTATCTATCTATATATTCATATATTTTTAATTAAAGTAGGTAGTATATTTCAGTTTATTGAATTTCATTTTTTGAAATGAAAGTAAGGTTTCTTCTACCTGTAACATTGTGAAAAATAATGAAAAGACAATAAATATGAACATTTTCCAATGTGGTACCTCTCCTTGAGAAACTATTGATTATTTGATTTAGTATTTTTAGTATTATTTTTACATCCCACCATAGCTTTTGTAGCTTTAGAGAAAAGCATTTAATTTTTATTTTTTTTAATTACGAAACATGTAAAAGTTTCTTTCTGAGTTTCACAGTTTTATGATTTTTGGTTATGAATATTCCACATCGCAACATCATGTAGTGCACTGGGAGTTAAAGTGTTAATGTTCCAGTTCTAGGTACCTGTCCCCGAAGAGAAGAACAACTACATTCCCCAGAAGACTGTTCGCTGTGCTGTTATCATTTCTGCTCAGGAGGAACAAATATAAGGCCTTGGTAGGTCATCTGACCTTCTCTTCTTCATCAGGCTCTCCTCCCTGCTGCTCAACTGGACTGCATATCTCACCTCAGCATTATGGTGAGGCTTATCCACCTTTCAGACACTCTCTCTCATTATATTTGATTTATTGGCTTCAATTCTAATTGTATTGTATTATAGTGTGTTATCTTGCATTCCGATACCATATTTAGTAAATAAGTTTGTTTCTCCTCAGATCGTTGCCGCTGTTTTTAGTTATTTTGGGGTCCCCTGTTTCCCTTTTCCGGAGGCGTGGATTTTGCGAAATCCCTCTGCCCTGCTAGTCATGGAACTGGGCCGAACCAGTCTGTAAAACATTGACATTCTTGGTGGAGAATGTGGGCACTGAGATACCTCACTGAGATTGTGAGGTAATTTCCAAAGTGTTATTCCAACTTTCTAGCACATGTGCATGTTCTTTTTTTCATTTTATAGGCATTTAAAACAAATACCCAAGACAGTCAGCATGGCTTCACCAAGTGCATATCATGCCTGACCAACCTGGTGGCCTTCTATGATGGAGCAATGGCATCGATGAACAAAGGAAGGACAACTGATGTAGTCTGCTTGGATTTCTGCAAGGCTTTTGATATCCCACACCACATCCTTTCCTCTAAATTGGAGAGATATGGATTTGAAGGATAGACTATTCATTGATGAAGGAAACAATTGGATGTTCACAGCTAGAGTGTTGTGATCAATGGCTCTATCTCCAGGTGGAGCCCAGTCATGAGTGGTACATATATACTGGTCTTGGGACCAGTGATCTTTAACATTTTTACCAATGATGGGATTGAATACACCCTCAGCAAGTTTGCAGGTGACAGCAAGCTAAGAGGTGCAGTTTATATGGCAGCAGGAAGAGATGTCATCCAAAGGACCTGGACATACTCAAAAGGTAGACGTGAAAGAAATGAGGTTCAAGAATTCCAAGAGCAAGGTGTTGCACTTGTTTCAGTCAGTCCCAAATATGTGTGCAGACTGGGAGAAGAACTCAATGAGAGCTGCTCTGTAGAGAAGAACTTGAGGTTTCTGATGGTCAGAAAGCTGGACGTGAACTTGATGTGCACTTGCAGCCCAGTAGGCCAAGAGTATTCTGGGCTGCATCAAAAGAGTTGTGGCCAGCAGGGTAAGGGAGGTGATTATCTCCTTTTCTTCTGCTCTCATGGCACCCTGAAGTACTGCACTGAGGCCTGGGGTTCCCAGCATGAGAGAAATATGGAGCTGTTAGAGCTGGTACAGAGGGCTGGAGCACCTTTCTGACAAAGACAGGCAGAGGCAAATGGGCTTCTTCAGCCTGGAGAAAAGAAGAATCTGGGGAGACCTCATCGAAGCCTTCCAAGATGTAGAAGAGCTTATAAACGAGAGAAAATGACTTTTCCTTGGGTAGATAGCAACAGGACAAGGGGAGAATCGTAACTGAAGGACAAGAGATTTGAATTACATGTCAGGGAGAAATTTTTCACTGAGGGGGTGTTGAAGTGCTGGAACTGGTTGCCCAGAGAAGCTATGGATGCTGCATCCCTGGAGGTGTTCAAGTGCCGGGAGGAAAAGAACAGACTCTGGCACTTTATGAAAGTGATAACAGAGACAGTTTATTAGAAAAATACAACTCTTAAATAAGACAAATGCAAACTTCTGATTGGATGCAGGCGTGAATCATGCGTAACGCCTCCATGATTGATTGGTTAGTATGTGGATGGCATTAGGCAATCATGCACCTAAGTTTCTAGTCTGATTCGTTGGCAATAAGCAACTTCTTACCTCACCCTAAAGTGTAACTTTTTGCTCTCTTGCAGCTCTTTTTCTGCTTATGCATCTCCCTATTCTTGCTGACTTTGTCAAGGACTGTGACTGAGCATTGTCAGTATCACATGCACCACAGCACGTAGGCCTTAGCCTAGGCTCGTGTAGTCATGTTCTCTACTAACCAAGTATGTCTCTATATTCAAGGCCCGTATTGGATGGGGCCCTGGGTAACCTGATCTAGTGCCTTATTTAGTAGTTAACAACCCTCCTCACAGCAGGGAGGTTAGAACTTGATGATCTTTGAAATATCTTGCAAGCCATGCCATTTTATGAAATTTAAACAAAAATTCTAAATATGTTTCTAGAAATCACCCACTGTTTTTCTCTGTAAGCAGTTTTCTTGTAGCTTTCTTATGTATATAGGTCTATTTTCAATGTATAAGGACATAGAGAAGTTCTCTGACATGATCAGTTGAACCTTGCAATTCTCAAAGCAGGTCTTGTTAGCTATTATAGTATCATATACATATCATAGAAATCATAGTATCCTTTCGTAGAATCATAGCATATCATAGAATCAAACAGTTGAAACACTGTTCCTTGCTCTCCATTTTGCACTTAAGATGTAGAATAACTGAAGATAGTCTGCAAAGGAATAATATGAATGATTTAAATTCCAACAAACATGAAAGAATAAGGTTATTTAGTCTGTGGAGACAAGGAGAGAATGGTAAATGATGACCACTTTCCTTTCCTATGGAAGACAAGGCAAGTAGTACTGACTTTAAATTGCAACAAAACAGATTTATGTTAGTCAGTGGGTAAAATCTCAAATGTTATTAATTAAATGCTGAAATAGATTGCCTATACAGCTGTAGGTCTCCTATATTAGGTAAGACACAATAAGAAGAACCCTGAATAATGATCTTGTTACTCAGGACTCCTACACTGAAACATGAGGTGAACTAGGTGACCTTCTGAGGTTTTCCCAGTCCTACAGGTAGGAAATTTAACACATTCTCTTACCTGTAAGGTTATACTCATTACTTGTGGTTGAAATTAATGTGGTTGAATTAACAAAATTAAGTTCGTATGACTGTGAGCCATAGTTCACAAATTTTTAGCAGTCTCACTAAAAGAAAAAAATATATCCTTATTCAAATAAACAAGTATTTCTCTAAAACTGGCTTAAGAGGAAAGTGAAGAGACTGCTAGGTCTAAGAGTGACTCTCCCAGGCTCAGGGAAATACCTATGATGTGTGTTCATGTCTTGCAGTATGTGAATGAGGAGCAGATTTGAAATGGATTCTTTTAAAAAGGTATAATTCCCAGCAGGAACAATAGATCTCGCATAGATAACTCTCAATAGTAATGTCACTCAAAACAAATATAATTTGCGTGTGGAAAAGGGTAATTATAATCCAAGTTAAAATGTTTGTTTATGCTCAAGTTGAGTAGAGTATCTGTGGTAAATTAAAATCTAGTATGCTCTTAACAAAATCCTAATTAGTGGAAAAAACAGCATACAATTCTATCCTGGAGGGATCTTCCCTTAATTAATGGAAGTAATGATACTTCGTACTTCATAATGAAGTTTTTTTCTGGGGGGAGTGATAACTGCTAAACACATTCCATTTGTGTTTACATGCTGTGTTTTGGTCTATTTAAAATTCTGTTGCTCAACTAGCTCATTCTGAAACGAATCCTAGCAGTGAGGAGACTTTCTAAAACTACCAAAGGTGACTAACCATGAGATTGGACAAGTGAAAAGATAGCAGTTTTACAATTGCTTTTCATTTATTTATGTATTTATTTATCTATTTGTTTTTATACTAGCTTTGTTACTATCAAAATCATCTGGCAGTTCATTGATTGATACAACTAACCCTTGTTTGTTCATTTTCTGTTTCAAAGGGCCCAGAATATCTTCAGAACTTTATGTGAGTTAACTCATTCATCCAGTTTTGTTTCAGATTTTTTAACCGTATGCACTGCATTAGAGATAGTTACTTAGAGAAAAGAAAGTGATGAAACAACCATTGATATTTTCCATTAAATGGAGATAACAGATTGGTTAAGTGCCTATATCATCTTACCATTCAAATTCAGAAACAGACTATATATATTTCTACATAATTTCACCAGAGATAAGAATGTCTATCAGATCAGCTTATTAGGGTTCAATGCCATGTGAATGAGTTTAAATTGCTTCAGGCTGAAGTATACAAGCTGAATCAATGCTTACAGATCATCTACCCCGTCACTGATTCTGCATTCCTCAAAGTAGTTTAAATTTGAAGACTGCCTATAGAGATACATTGTTCTATTTCAAATAAATTAGGATGTATATAACTTATTGCTATTTGCATTTCATAGTAAAAGCATTTGTCTTCTGAAAAGTGAATTCCTTTGTAATGAAATTACATATTTATCAGCCATGTGCTGAACTCTGAGTTTTCAGATATTTTTTGAAATTATCAGTATTGAAGGTAAAAACAGAGATTTTTAACTGGACTCAGCATCCCTTTTGAATCAACCTGGCTTAGTGTAGCTTTGTGATGATTTCAAACATGTGTACTATCTGCAGTGTAGCCTTTTGGGACTTTCAATGACAGTAAACTGCTGTGCATATGTTTTAATAAAATAAAGAAGAAGAGTACCTTCAGGAATGGAAGGATTGATTTAAGCAGAGTTGAATGCCCAGAGTAGTTAGGGATTAATATAATGAAGATTAATCAGTTGCAAGTTGTTTAGTCAGGAAATGAAGAAATTTCTTTTTCCCCACAAATTATGATTTCTATAAAATTTTTGCTTCAAAGACCATGTTGATTGCTAATTATTCTGTATATGTTATATATATATATATATATATATGTATGTATGTATGTATATGTATATATAATTTGTTCTCTATGTCCTTTCTGTGTTTCTTTGCAGTTTGAGTAAATCAGTCTCCTAAACAGAAACATAGAAACCAAACTTAGGATAATATTTTTTGTTTAACCCTACTAACAAACATTAGCATTAACATACAAATAAAACTTTCTCTTTGATGTTTGAATCCCACAGCCCTCTGAAAAGTAATAATACAGTAGTTCTATTATATTACATCTAAAAAAAGGGTTGTGAGTAGCTAACAGAAAGGATAGTGAATCCCTAACCCAAAACGAAGGTAGGATTTTCTCATTAAAATTTTAAGAGTAATAGAAAACTAAAATAATCTGTTAAGGTAACTGTCAGTCACTTTTATATTATGCTACTCAACATTTGTAGCAGAATGTGGCAGATACTAGTCATGTCCTAATGTCAACATCATAAATGGTGTCAGGACTGGATTATTGTCCCATCTCTAGGAGTACTTAATCTTACAAACCACTGAGGCTAAACATAGTATCAGAAAACTATTCTTGATGGTGGTTAAAAGGAGAATGTAAGAGAAAGTTCCTTGACTCTTTCTTTCTTTCTGTTGCACCCTTAAACTCTTTAATTTCATAATGAAGAACCAGATAACAGACTTTTTCTTTTTTCTTTTTTTTCTTTTTTTTTTTTTCCCTTCTATTGTTCAAAGAGATCCTCTGGCAAATTCACAGCCAGCTTTGGTTTTACTCCTCTTACTATTCATTTCTGCAATCAATTACTGTATTGAATTTGAGGTAATTGTCCTTAAGCATTAAGTCAGTCTACTGCAGAAGATATTGCACTGGGTAAGCGGGCACTCAGCTGTCACTACTCTAGCAGGGCTCCTGCTAAACTAAATTACAATATTGCTTTGTCGAGGACTGTGGCTTAGAAATTAGAGCAAATATTCTGAAAACAAAATTGTTATTCTAGACAGACTCACAAAATAATTGGTAGACTTAAAATGAGGGAAATATTTCAAATTACATGGCCTCCATTCGTATTTCATTTCTTTCAACATTTTTATCTTTCTGCTGTAATAAATTTCAGGTTTCAAGTGAATTTGAATTTGCTAAACTGTGAAATATATTTTTAGATTATAAACATTCAGTTTTAGGAAGGATTACCCCAGTACACAGATACAAATACTTACTTGTATCTGTAAGCAGAATTATTTTAGCACAGGCTACAATTGTCTAGTGTTATTCAGAAAATAATAATAAAGTAGGCGTGGGTAGAAAGAAAATATGAATGAAGCTAGAAAACTTTCTTAATTTCATGAGGAGTCCACAGAGAAAAAACTTTGGTTTACTGTGATGATTTATTTTGGCATTTTTATTCAGAAATTCAGCTTTTGTTCAAATGTTTGAGATTAGAATCCCAAACTAAGAAGCAAAGAATACTAAAATGGTTAGGAGGTAAATGCTCTCAAAAGAAAAAGTATAACCCTCCAAAAATCTTATCAAGATATAACATTTTCATATAGAACATACAAAACTTTTGTAAACAGAGCAAACATCTTCCAAAAACAAAACCCAGCAACTGAAAAAGAAAAAAAAAAGAGAGAGAGAGAGAAAATGAACCAGAATTAACTTTGTAATTGGGATCATTTCTGCTATTATTTTAGGAAGTGATGAGCATTAACAACTGTGCGGGAGCTGGTGATTCCTAGCACCGATAAAAAAGAAACCATAGATGTTATCCCAATAGCTTTTAAGGAATCTAATGGAATTGCTCCTAATTAATCACCGCTTATGTCTTCTGCCTTGCTGCAACAAAGCTAATTTTTATAATATATTATATTCATGCTTAAATATCATTGCCAGATGTGGATTAGGGAATGGACAATAACCCAGTCATTTAACACTTTTATGATTCATCTTCAAGGTGAAGTTAGTCAATTAATTTCATCTAAGAAATTTAAATTTGGAGTAAAGACACAGTGAGTTCTTTCTCCCCATTAGACAGAACTTACCTGTGTATATGAAATTAGAATCTATTACCTGCCTATTACTGACTGAAGATTCAATCTGGCTCCTCTGCAGTATGATATTTTTGATCGTATCCATTATTTTAATTTTCTTTTTAATTATTATTCATGTAAGATTTAGTCTAAATGGAATTTACATTGTATACTTTCTCAAGTCCACTGAGTAGAAAAATATTCTAACTTCTTTTGCCATTATTATTCAGTGTCTAATTTAACTGTGTATGTATATATATATATTTCGGTATAGATTTTCCCAAGTAGCATATGTCTCCCATTTAACTCTTTACAGTCAGAGCTTATTATTGGGTATATGCTGAGACATGTGGAAGCTTGTTTTCAAATTCTATGTCGAAACATTTTATGTCTCCAGTGAAAATCTCCCTATCTCTCAATCTTATAGACATTTTATTGACTAAATTCCTTACTATTTTCAACTTTTTAATATTACTTTTTAATAAGGAATAATTTGTAGGAATGACTAGTCAAGTGCACTTTTAAGTACAATCGTCTCTTTAAAAAGCATATTTTGCTCTGCAATTTGACAGCTTTCTCAAAATTGGAGATGAGCACCTGGTCTCCGAACTCTTGAAAGTTAAATGTTGTCAGTGTTCATTATTATTAAAATATTAAAGTAATTGTTATTGCTGGCAAAGCCTATTAGAAACATAAACAATAATTATACAGATACATGGTTTTGTATAACACTCAGATAATAATAGTTTTAGTAAAAGCATTCTAAAGTGTTAAGGTTTATACCCTGGTGAGCAAAAGGCTTTTCAGTGAGTTGCTGAAATGTATCAGGTGATAATCAGATGTTCCTGCCTCAGTAAGTAACACAGATGATAAATAAAACATATAAAATCCAAAATAGTCTGTCATCTAGCAGAGATAATCCATGAGACATCTATTGACATAAGGTTTTTACTGTACTAGCAAAATTAAGGGCTAAAGTGACATGATAGGCAATTTCTCTGTCTTGGAAGTCTGACGCGCTTTCTTATGTAATTGAAATGTACAGACATGGTATTTCAAATTATGTTGGCTGATATGGTACTCTTTTAAACTGGTGTTGGAAATTGCACATGGAATGCACAATGCCTTTTTGTTGAGTAAGGTTCAAAGAAGGTGGAATAACTTTTCCTGTTCATCATTTATTATTCTGTTACTTGCCTTGTAAGCAAAAGAAACCTAGAAGTTCTCTGATAAATGAGCTGAATAGATGCCTTGTTTCACCATTTCTTCCACATCTATCACCATGTCATGTTTTGAGTTATGTTGTGTCTTAAGTTAGTATAGCAGTAAATCTTGACAAATTTTAACAGATATAGATACATCTCTCATAACAAGAACATTCTAATAATCATAATAACAAAAATGTCATTTTTTGTTCTTTGGGAAGTCCAGTGATGGTCCAGAAACATGGAAGTCCTCAGAAACAAATATGAACCAGATCAGATAGTGTAATTACTTTTCTACTTTACAAATCCCCCCCCCCCCCAAAAAAAAAAAAAAAAAAAAAGAGTGATTTGGGTGCTGCTTCACTTTGTAGAATACAACTCTGTTGGGATAATTTTAAATAAATCATGAGTAGTATCTTTCTGTCATGGAGAAAAAAAAATGCTATGAAATTGTAAAGATATCTCGACATCTGACCATTGAAGACCCTGAGAACCTTTTTTTAATTGAGTAGACTTCACACAGAACTTTTATGTTTAAATTATGTTTTATCACTGATAAATTTTATTAAAAAAGAAAAAAGGACAGATAAAATGATCAAGAAAAAGTGTGTGTTCTACGCCTATACATAAGGAGCACTTGAGATAAAGTAGTTTACATTAAGTTATAGTAGTATAGTTTTTTAGAAGATGATGTATATTGTTTTTAGAAGATGAACATTTATATAAAACAATATTGTTTATAATTAATATGTAATCATTAATATATTATTATATATAATATAATTAATATTAATATTATAAAAACAATATTAAACACAAAACTCTGCTCAACATTTATCTCTGATATCTAAAAAAATGTTCTGAATATGTATACGTTCTCATTTTCCAGTAATACCCAAATTTGTTGCAAATTCAAACTTTTCTGATATCTTTATCTTACAGGAAGACAGTGTTACAAATGCAAAGTGATAAACAGCAACTAACTTTAAGGGTATTATTTTGTGTATGTCTGTTTTGCAATATTTATGTCACAGTTTATCTTAGATAAAAGAAAATATGAGCTTGAAAAATATAATATATTGCAAGGAAATAGCAGCTGTGCCTGAAATTGTACTTAGTATGGTTATTAACTTCATTTTGTCAGTTGGTTCTCATTTTTAGGGTCTTGCAAACACCAGCTCTCTATTACATGTCATTCAGTTCATTGCTTGATTCTCGCTTTATTACAAAGAAGCTGCATGACTAGTCATCGTCACCTCTAAACAACATCATGGCATTTAAACTTCTCTAACTGGTGTTTTATGTCTGAAACAGATTTCCTTTGCTATTCTGACATGCCCACCCTTGTTCCTCAAGCACATGAATGAAAAATTGCTGAATGTGGGATAAACAATTTATATGAGTTAAATATGATCTATTATTTCCAGTGAATTGTTTATCTTGTAGGTGAAATGCTGAGATACAGCTTCTATTTTTATATTCAGATGTCCAGATTAATACAAGCAATATCACTAGTATGAAAAAAAAAAACACTTTGTCTCACATTCTGGATTTTCTTTAGAGTAAATCCAGTTTTCTAAATAGCTTTTTTTTTTTTTTGCTTTTTTTTTTTTTTTCCCCAAATGCTTGAGAGAATCAGACATAATTTTTCTTAGTACCCAACGAAATTACTTGTCTGCACATGACATTTTATTTGTACCTGAATACATTTCTTAGCATCACATTAGCAGGGCTTATTCTTTGCTGATGATTTTTTAGAAGATTCAGATTACCTATAATTTCCTTTTAGAGTTTCACAGAATCACAGAATCGTAGGGGTTGGAAGGGACCTCCAGAGATCATCGAGTACAACCCCCCTGCCAAAGCATGTTCCCTATACCAGGTCGCACAGGTAGGTGTCCAGGGGAGTCTTGAATATCTCCAGAGAAGGAGACTCCACAACCTCCCTGGGCAGCCTGTTCCAGTGCTCCGTCACCCTCACCGTAAAGAAGTTCTTGCGCACATTTGTGCGGAACTTCCTATGCTCCAGTTTCTGGCCGTTTCCCCTTGTCCTGTCTCCACACACTGCTGAAAAGAGTCTGGCCTTGCCACTTCGCCCCCCACACCTTAGATGTTTATAGACCTGGATCAGGTCCCCTCTCAGTCTTCTTTTCTCAAGGCTAAACAGACCCAGTTCACTTAACCTTTCTTCATAGGGGAGAACTGGACACAGTACTCCAGATGAGGCCTTACCAGGGCAGAGTAGAGGGGAAGGATCACCTCCTTTGACCTGCTGGCCACTCTCTTTTTAATGCAGCCTGGAATGCCATTGGCCTTTTTGACCACAAGGGCACACTGCTGGCTCATGGCCAACCTGTCATCCACCAGGACACCCAGGTCCCTCTCTGCAGAGCTCCTCTCCAGCAGGTCATCCCCCAACCTGTACTGGTGCATGCAATTATTCCTCCCTAGGCGCAAGACTCTACACTTGCTTTTGTTAAACCTCATCTGATCTGGTTAGAAAGTTTGTTTCTTTGTTTCATCAAGTTTGATTATCTTCAAGCTGAGCCTAAGAATTTTTGGTCTAATGAAAGTAAGTAATTTGATCAAATAAATATTTTAATGTATTATTTGGTCTCTGATTTCAGAAATTATTTAAATACTACAAAATGCAGTTAAACTGCAGTTAAAATGCAGTTTAACTGCAGTTAAACTTCATAAGCTGTATGTGTTTTAAGCTTCAAATAGTACATTATGGTATACTTATGAATTAATGGAATGTTATGCAGGAAAGGCAAAGAAGGAAGAAAAAATCAGAAATCTTATGTTTCTAAGATCATTTCTGTAGTCAAATGACTTCAGGCATTTGAAGAAAAAATCAGTCTAGATGAAAAATGGAGCTATATTTGTTACTTAAAAGAATTTTGGGGGGATTTTAAGGTCATGTCTGTAATGAAAAATGACTTAAGAGCAGATGTAGTAACAGTACAGTCTGTTTTGATTTTCACTTTGAATCCCAACATTGTCCATAAGGGAGAGCCTTAATTATTATTTTGATAGTCAGTTTTGAGGTTCAAATATTTCTGAGGAAGGTGAAAATGGGTCTAGGACTTCAACACCCTTTGGGTCACTGACACAGTTTATACAAGTTAAAGATGTATAAAGTATTAAAAGGAAATTTAGCAGGTTCAAAAGCAGTAATTATCTTCAAAATTTGAAAGCAATGCATTCCCAAAGGAGTGAATATGTAGAATCCGACAAGTATTTAATGCTTTATGATATAGAAGTCTAATGGTTCTCCACATAGATTTCTAATATACTTAACACATGGCATAATTATTTGCTTTTGCAGACTGTTTAGCTATTTAAGGTGGAAATCTATCTATCTATCTATAAAGAATCTTTGATAAAAACATGCTGCATATTTGTTTTGAGATATGGATCCCCCAGTAACCTCACTGTTTATATGACATTCTGGAATTATATACCTATTCACAAAATGAACATCTTTGAAAGAACAGATTAAGAGAGGAAGATTCTTCAATACTGTACATACTAGTGATTAGAGCTTCTAAAAAGCAGCAGGTGATCTGTGAGTGTTGAAATCTTGTTTTCTATTTATTTCAGAAGAGTAATTTTGATTCTTAGCTCTGAATTTCTTATCTGCCCTGCAAAATAAGTTCTTATCTGCCTTGGATTGGGGTAAACTTCAGGAAAGCTTCATGGCTGTGACATGTCAATGGAAGGATGAGCACTTTATTCGACCACCAGTTTGAAATTTCAATCCATTAGAAAATTAAAGAACGGGACTCATCATTGATTCATCATTTCCAAGTGTGTAGTTTAAGGTTGCTTCTGTTCTAGGTGTGGAGCTGGGTAAGAGATTATTATTTTTATACCATTGCCTCAAAGCTTGCTGAGGAACACTGATGGACAAGTCCAGGCAAGTCCTGGGCAAAGGTTGAGAAATCTTTTGTGTGAGGGGCACAGATGGACAAGGCCAGGGGCAATGAAAGAGAGATAAGCTGCAGATTAATGGCCGGGAAGCACTATTTGTGCGGGCTTATCTCGAAGGAGATGGCCCTCTCAGGAGGTGCTGCACATGACTCTTACCCAAGCGCCCAGGAATGTCACGTAGGCAGAAGGATAAAAAAGGGACAAAACAACCATGGTTTTTGGGTTTTTCTGACAACAGAAGCCTCATGAAGAACAAGGAGAGTTCCTGACAATAGTAGCCTCATGACCTGCCTCTCTCCCTCCTGGACTTGCTCTGCGCTCTGCCTGCTTGCTTCCTAAGGCCGGCCATGCTGCTGCTGCTGCTGCTCTCTCCCGAAGAAGAAAGGTGTCTGCCATCAGATACCTCACTACGGAATGCCTGCATGCTGATGGACTCTCCTGGGCCTGCTACCGGAAACCTGCTGCTTTCTCCCGGACTTGCACCGCGGCTTCTTCCCGAACCTACCCGGTACCTGCACC